>JAWQRP010001808.1:0-17574 GCA_033557875.1 Quadriops clusia | reverse complement strand
TGTGACGTTCTTTTGTTTCGTGTGACGTTCTTTTGTTTCGTGTGACGTTCTTTTGTTTCGTGTGACGTTCTTTTGTTTCGTGTGACGTTCTTTTGTTTCCTGTGACGTTCTTTTGTTTCAGGTGACGTTCTTTTGTTTCGCGTGACGTTCTTTTGATTCGTGTGACGTTCTTTTGTTTCGTGTGGCGTTCTTTTGTTTCAGGTGACAGTCTTTTGTTTCGAATGACGATTATCTTTTCTTTTTCTATCGAATTCGATCTGCACCCGTTGGACCCGCTGGATCAACGGTAAATCACATAAGCGCTGCCTCGAGAAATTCGCGTGGACTAAATAAATCCGGTGGTGGCCGCGCGAGGCAGCACTGGGAAGATCGAACTTTGACCTTTACGGAGGCTCTGAAACAACAGGGCGAGACGGTTGCCCGTAAACAGGGGCGGACTCACGTGGGAGCCCGCCATCAATAGTGTTCTGCTACCGAGTAGTCTGGAAGAGATCATTTGTTTACTAGTAGTTTGTTTACTAGTAGCTTGTTTAATAGTAGTTTGTTTACTAGTAGCTTGTTTAATAGTAGTTTGTTTACTAGTAACTTGTTTAATAGTAGTTTGTTTACTAGTAGCTTGGTTACTAGTAGCTTGTTTACTAGTAGCTTGTCTACTAGTAGCTTGTTTACTAGTAGTTTGTCTACTAGTAGCTAATAGTTAGAATCTAAAACACTTTAAATCTAGAAGACCTAAAATCTTGAAGAGTTAAAAACAAATCTAACTACAAAATCTAGAACTTTGATCATCTGAGATTCTGGATTACCAAAAACATAATAACATCCAAAATCTGGAACATCTCGAATCTAGAATACCTAGAATCTAGTACATCTAGAATTTAGAATACCTAGAATCTAGAATATCTAGAATCTAGAATACCTAGAATCTAGAATACCTAGAATCTAGATAACGTAAAATCTAGAATACCTCAAATCTAGAACACCTAAAATCTAGAATACCTAAAATCTAGAATACTTAAAATCTAGAACACCTAAAATCTAGAATACCTAAAATCTAGAACACCTAAAATCTAGAATACCTAAAATCTAGAATACCTAAAATCTAGAACACCTAAAATCTAGAACACCTAAAATCTAGAATACCTAAAATCTAGAATACCTGAAATCTAGAATACCTAAAATATAGAAACCTAAAATCTAGAATACCTAAAATCTAGAATACCTTAAATCTAGAACACCTAAAATCTAGAATACCTTAAATCTAGAATACCTAAAATCTAGAACACCAAAAATTTAGAACACCAAAAATCTAGAACACCAAAAATCTAGAACACCAAAAATCTAGAACACCTAAAATCTAGAACACCTAAAATCTAGTACACCAAAAATCTAGAAGATTTTTCATGCGTAGATAATAATAAATCTATAATCCTATAAATAATACCTACTATTCCATAAATAAGATCTGAAATTCGACGTAAATATGTCGTTGTATACTTCCTCAGTCCATAACTCAACTAATTAACATTTCTTCCGATAAATAATAAATATTTATGGCGAAGGCCGTGAATAAGACGAGCACGGTCTCGTGCGCCGCTGACATAACGATGTCTGTCAATGTCACAAGGAGGATGTTAGAAATAATTTGACAGTTCCGCCAAAGCACGTAAAAAATTTATTAAAACCCGCCAGCTCGTTACATCACTATTGTAATTCGTAATTACGTACCTGCGATTCAAGCGCGAATTACAATAATTATAAACTACAATAATTATAAACTACAATAATTATAATTTACAATTATTACGCACTCGCAGTTATGCAAAGGAATAAACACACTGTCTCTACATATATGGCATAAATATTTACCATTCATTACGAGTAGTATTATACACGTTATTATCATTATTACTGTTCTTACTATCGTTATTACTATTATTACTATCATCATTACTATTATTACTATCATCATTACTATTATTACTATCATCATTACTATTATTACTATCATCATTACTATGATTACTATCAACATTACTATTATTACTATCATCATTACTATTACTACTATCAACATTACTATTATTACTATCATCAATGAAATTTCGGAAATTAATTATGTTCATAAATAGTTTAAAACGTCCCTATAACGTTTTGCTCTATTTCGTTTTGTTAGATGAAGGTAAACTTCAAATAATCTCCTTTTGCGGAGGAGGAACCTTGGGCGAAGACTTACCGATAATTCCCATGGTAAATTACACCTGCGACCAGATCCAGTCCTGTTGACTATTTGAGGCCATTGTGTTGCCAATTAATAACAATGCAGCCGAAGAGGGAGTTTCCAATCAAAATTTTTCCTTTCTTTCCGGTGAGGCCTCACCAGGCGACAGTGTGCATCCGCATCAGGTCCCTTGGTAATAAGCCGAGGATTGCGCTAGGACGAGTACCATCTTGCTGATTGTAGCGGATGATAAAAACTCAATTAGTTTGTCAAGGAGCCTTCCTGTGGGTCGGCTTGTGTGCCGAGGCTGCAGGTCGGGTATAGATGGTAAAACGTCGTTATTGGTGATTAATGGTGCTCAAGGATCCTCAGATGATGAGACCGATCCTGGGTGGGAACAACTATCCTTTGTGGTATCACTTTTGGTGGTAGAAACAATCTTGGGTGAAAGAACAATCTTTGTTTGAAAGAACAATCTTGGTTGAAAGAATAATCTTGGTAGAAATAACAATCTTGGTTGAAAGAACAATCTTGGTTGAAAGAATAATCTTGGTTGAAAGGATAATCTTGGTAGAAAGAACAATCTTGGTTGAAAGAACAATCTTGGTAGAAAGAAAAATCTTGGTAGAAAGCACAATCTTGGTAGAAAGCACAATCTTGTTTGAAAGAACAATCTTGGTTAAACGAACAATCTTGGTTGAAAGAACAATCTGGGTTGAACAAACAATCTTGATTGAAAGAACAATCTTGGTTGAATGAACAATCTTGGTTGCAATAACAATCTTCGGTTAAAACAAATCTTTGGTAAAAGAACAACTTTTTGTAGACAGAACAATCCTAGATGTAGAGGACAATCCTCGATGACAACAATCCTAAATGAGGAGATGAATCCTGAGTGACGAAATCAATTGGAGGTGACGACTTCCATTCAGGGCGACAGGTTGAATGTAGGGTGACGAGATCATGCCAGGGGTGACGGTAACAATTCAGAGTGTCGGTATCAATACTAAGTGATGGTATCAATACTAAGTGCCGAGATCAATACTAAGTGACGAGATCAATACCAAGTGACGAGATCAATACCAAGTGACGAGATCAATACCAAGTGACGAGATCAATACCAAGTGACGAGATTAATACTAAGTGACGAGATCAACCCCGTCTAAAATCAATCCTCGACGATAAGATCAACCCAGGGTACCACCAACAGTATACCATCACCAACTAAGTTCTAAGTACCAAACGTAAAAACCAACACTCCAGGATAACGAAACTCAAAGTTCACTAAGCCGCCAGAACTCGCAGAACAGTGTAATCCGTTGTCAATCCACAGGAGGTGTTGCCGAGCCGAGTGGCTCGTGGTTCTGTTTGTTTACACAACGGCTCAAAACTGGGTCGACGACGAGCAGCTTTTTGCACATTTGAGCGACCGAAACAGTTGAATGAGCGAGGGTGCGCACGTGTGTCGCACAGTAGGCGCGGAAACAGTTGAAGGCTGCGTCGCACGAGTTCCGTGCGAGAGCGTGCGCGACAGCGAAGCGATTTGCGACAGCCAGTGACAAACGAATGTCTCGATGCTGTTGCGGCGGTAGTCCAACTACCACTGAGGGCCCTCGCGGTTTGTCGCACTGTCACAGAAGGCGTGCGTGCTTTCACTGTGTCGGTGCGCACATCTTTGCATTTGCTCCTCAAACGCTGCTAGAACTCTTGCTGCTGCTGCTGCTGCTGCTGCTGTTGATCCTGTTGCTGTTGCTCCTGTTGCTGTTGCTGCTATTGCTGTTGTTCGTGTTGCTGTAGTTTCTGCTGCACATGACTTATGCCATGCAAGCGTATCTTGCTCACTTGCTTTGGGTCACTAAAACAAATAGTGAACGGCATAAAATCAACCGGTGTTGAATCAACCAATAATTGAACAAATACCGACTAGATGAGCCAAAGATATCGGTCAACGCGATCACCCCGGTTGCACTCTTACGGACTAGACCCTCAAGGTCAACCTTTGGTGCAACCTGACCAGGACATAAGTGGGCCTAAGACTGCGTCGCTAACACTTTATTATTATTACACATTAACATATTAATGTGATATTGCCCCATAGCTACCGCGAGCGCTTCACACGTCGGCCCCTGGGTGCCCGGAACTCAAAATTAGGGACCCATGTTTCGGGCATTAGAATGACCATTAGGAAATTTGTTTATGCAAATGTCCAGCTATTAACCCGAAGCTCGTATTCGTCATATTTCATAAAGGCGATAAAAATCTCATTAATATAAGAAAGTCGACCGAGGTGCATGCCATGGTGTGAGCATATCGAGGATCGGCGGGCATCCGATATATCCGATGTATCCACAATTTCGCCAAAGAGAGCCTATCAAAAATGAGGTTGAAACCGTAACAAGGAAGGTAGCAAGCATCGGTGCTATCGGCCATGGAAGGATATGAGTAAAGGTAAGGGTAAGAGTAAAGGTAAGGGTAAGAGTAAAGGTAAGGGTAGGAGTAAAGGTAAGAATAAGAGTAAAGGTAAGGGTACGAGTAAGGGTAAGTGTAAATGACGTCACAACTTCTGCATTTCTTGCAGAACCTGGTCTTTTACTAACTTACTTATCATATTTTTAACTACAGTGAAACCTAGGTTATTCGTGCCCGCGAGTTTCGTTTTCCCGCATATATCGTCCTTTCCCCAAGGTTCCGACAAATGTCTCTGGAATCAATGTAATTCAAAACCGCATTTATTGTTTGTCTTTTCATTATTTACCGCTTTATTCGTTCTAACGGTTTTGATACTCTTCAAAAGATTAATAACTCGTGCCAAACATCTAGGGCTTTAAATAAGACAGTTAAAGAAATAAGGCAGTTAAAGGAGTGAAGACGTACCAAACATCTAGGGCTTTAAATAAGACAGTTAAAGAAATAAAACAGTTAAAGAAATAAGGCAGTTAAAGGAGTGAAGACGTACTAAACATCTAGGGCTTTAAATAAGACAGTTAAAGAAATAAAACAGTTAAAGAAATAAGGTAGTTAAAGGAGTGAAGACGTACCAAACATCTAGGCCTTTAAATAAGACAGTTAAAGAAATAAGGCAGTTAAAGGAGTGAAGACGTACTAAACATCTAGGGCTTTAAATAAGACAGTTAAAGGAGTGAAAACGTACTAAACATTTAGTTCTTTAAATAAGACAGTTAAAGAAATAAGACAGTTAAAGAAATAAGACAGTTAAAGGAGTGAAGACGTACCAAACATCTAGGGCTTTAAATAGTAGTAGTAGTAGTAGTTTATTTAAATTGGTCCAATTTCGTCACAAGCAATAATACAACACAATACAATACACCATGATACAAAATAAGCGCAAAAACGCAAAGTATACATATTACAAAGTTGAATTAAATTAATGAAAATCAAGTAGATGTTTCACAATCTCATGGACATGAACTCGTCCAGAGTATAAAAACAGCCATCCATCAGCAACGCCCTGACCCTCCGCTTGAAAGCCCCCAACGGGAGCGATCTCCATTCCATGGGAAGCTTGTTATAAAGGCGAAGACAGTTAAAGAAATAAGACAGTTAAAGAAATAAGGCAGTTAAAGGAGTGAAGACGTACCAAACATCTAGGGCTTTAAATAAGACAGTTAAAGAAATAAAAGAGTTAAAGTAATAAGGCAGTTAAAGGAGTGAAGACGTACCAAACATCTAGGGCTTTAAATAAGACAGTTAAAGAAATAAGACAGTTAATGAAATAAGGCAGTTAAAAAAATAAGACAGTTAAAGGAATGAGGACGTACCAAACATCTAGGGTTTCAAATAAGACAGTTAAAGAAATAAGACAGTTAAAGTAGTGAAGAATAGGTTTTTTTAACACGTTATTACTTCTTTCTACTTTTTTCATATTTCTCCGCAATGATCATTATCCCGCGACAATCGTGTATGCTAACCGGTCCCTGTGAAAACGATTAATCGAGGTTTCACTCCATTCTTTAATTAGAGTTTGGCGCTGCTCTTGGTGCCTAAACGAACCAATCTTGTTTACGTGTGCGGGCATCAGAAATGTTGCGTAACACCTTTGAGCGACGACACAACCGGCAAAGTTGCTTTAGAAAGTAAATTAGTGAATCTAATGAAATGTTTGGTCGTGCCCTCTTCCAGCGCGAGACAATTACAAATAATTGCGACTCGGTCGATTTTTCTTAATGTATGCGCCGAGCCAGCGGTGCGAGAAAATAATTGGGACACAATGAAATTCAGAATTTATTGCAGAATAGTGAGCCCCATCGTCGAGGCAAGTGTCCGTGCAGGCGGTTGTGTGCGGCCGAGAATTCGCCGATTTATTGCTGATAAATCTTTATTATGATTCTAATTTCTGTCTAATAAATCGTGTTGCGGCTGCGGGAATTATTTCAGAAAAGGTCGCTCTTCCGATGCCATGCCAGGGCATGCTAGCACACGTCGTGCCGAACCCGCCATTACGGCCTCTATCGCTCCAACGCGAAGGAAGGCGAAGACATGAGTTAGATAAGGCACAGCCAAGTGTCCCGGAGGATCATATCACGCAATCCTGCCATCAGATCGTCCTCACGGTCACGCGGAATCACGCCCTCTGGCCCCTTCCTTGCTCCCATTAGGCACGGTCCTCGCACATCGCACGCTCTCCAATATTAGAAATAGTATATTAGACATCTGATATCAGAAGTGGGATATCAAAAGTGGGATATCAGAAGTGGGATATCAGAAGTGGGATATCAGAAGCGAGATATCAGAAGCGGGATATCAGAAGTGGAATATCAGAAGCGAGATATCAGAAGCGGGATATCAGAAGCGGGATATCAGAAGTGGAATATCAGAAGCGAGATATCAGAAGCGGGATATCAGAAGCGGGATATCAGAAGTGGAATATCAGAAGCGAGATATCAGAAGCGGGATATCAGAAGTAGGATAGTAGAAGTAGGCAATCAGAAGCAGGACAACGAACTGAACATTAGCAAACTATAGTAGCTACTACTAGTAGGCTGGACTTGCACCCTGATGACATCATGCATCAAAACAAAACTAAGTTACCTTTCAATGTTAAAATTTGTCGGGTAAGGCATATCGGAAGATATCGTGATGAGTCCATGAGTGAGTGGATGGCAAAAGGATTTTATGTATACACTCAGCAACGTAAAAATAATAACAAAAAAATCACCTTTCACGGTGCATATGGGGTGGTTTTCTATAAAGGAATGCGTTCCCCAAAGGCTCATTTTTTAATCCATTACCCACCGCCGAAAATGTCATTATTTTAGGCCCTTTGAGCGGCGATTTTTTAAGACTATCGCGAAAGCCCGCTCTGTGAAAAAGGTCGTCGGGGAATCACCGAGAGGCATATGTTAAATTCCAATGTCCATTTGCGTAATTGGGATTTTGGCTCACATTGAGCCATTGAAACTTCGAATTCTATGAGCGAACCGGAAAAAGGCGGCCGGGGGAGCTATCTATACACGCTCACTTTATTTCATGCGAAATGATAGTCCTGTGCCCTTTTGCTTTGCCATCTTTGATTAAGCGAGTGTGTTTGATACACCTGCCGAGGCCTCGTCATTTAAATATGGATATAAGTAAATGGGTCCTAATTAACTTTTCGGATGCGGATGGTAGATTTGGTGGTCGCTTTGGGAACTCGAGTTCAAGAACAAAGCAAATTATCCGCGCGCACGTTAATGAACACAATGACCTGGTGGAAGTCGTGTGATGTAAGTCGTGTGGTGTAAGTCGTGTGGTGTAAGTCGTAAGTCGTGTGGAAGTCGTGTGGTAAAAGAGGTGGTGCTGCAGGAACGGTCGTGTGGTAAAAAAAGATCTGTGCTATGTGAATGTACAAAATATCAGTTCCATTCGTAGCAACGAGCAATGGGCGCCCGGGATCGTCCATTACACCAGATATTACACGGAAATAAAAAGTAAATAGTTGTTTATACGGAGATCGTGCTGAGCGCGTCTTAAGTGTAATGATCGAAGGTACGCACGATGTCAAATCAATAAGACGCGGTGTAGCTAATCTTTAACCCATCAAACATAACTGTGGCTCAGAGAAAGTACATTGTGCTAGAACATGTAGTTATTACGAAATCATTCCGAACGGAGTTCCAATCATCTGCATTTATTGGCATCCGAACATCAGGAATAATGTCGACGTGTTATTTTCAACGGTTAAAAGCGAACTGGCCGCCGGTGTTTCGTAATGCTCAATTTCTGATTGTAAAAATTGATACGAATAAAAAGACTGTGAGAAACTATCGCCCGCCGGACTGCAGAAAATGATAGATGACAGGACTCTCACTTAGAGGAGTCGTGATGCATAAAAATACTTAAAATCGCTCGCACTCGCACTCGCACTCGATGGTTTCACCTTAATTAAGTAAACACGACCTGCGACTGCCTGAGATTGGATAACTGGACATTTGGAGCAATTCGGAATTATTGGAAGGTTTTGGGACGGTTTGGGACGATTTAGGACGATTTGGGACGATTTAGGACGATATGGAACGATTTAGGACAATTTGGGACGATTTAGGACGATTTAGGAAGATTTAGGACAATTTAGGACGGTTTGGGACGATTTAGGACGATTTAGGACGATATGGGACGATTTAGGACGATTTGGGAAGATTGAGGACAATTTAGGACGATTTAGGACGATTTGGGACGATTTAGGACGATTTGGGAAGATTTAGGACGATTTAGGACGATTTGGGAAGATATAGGACGATTTAGGATGATTTGGGACGATTTGTGACGATTTAGGGCGATTTAGGGCGATTTGGGATGATTTGGGACGATTTTCGACTGTTCCTGAGGATTTTGGACAATTTTGGATGGTGTCGGATGTAATGAAATTTTACACATACGTAATGTAATTTAAACATAGTAATGTAATTTATTTTATAGCAGGGTTCTAAAAAAAATAACAAACGTAAGGAATCGTATGTGAGTGGGTCACCTCCGGGAGTTATTACCCCACTGCCCTACATTGTTCAGTTGCAAGGGAGGAAGTTTCCCCTAAAAGTGTGCTCTTCTGTGGATCACCCCAGGCCATGGGGACTTCTTTTTAATTACCTTGATGGCAGTTGTGTGTTCTGGGCAAGTTATCCTTAAAGCCATTTCGATTTAAGCGTAGGTAGTGTTGTACGTTTATATTTAGCGTGCTTCAAAATGTGGTTTTAAGTTTAAGTTGTTCTCAAGAGTGCGTTACAGGATGTATATTTCTAATACAGTGAAACCTGTCTAAACCAGAACGCGGTGGTACCCGAATTATTTTTCCGTTTTTACGGTTTTCCGTTTTACAAAGTGTGTACATATATATATGTTAGGTTAGGATTCATGATTAACTTAAAAATAAGATATTGTAAATAAAATATAGGTTCATATGTACTTTTTTACTTTATTTTCAGCTAAAATATGTTTCTCTATCTCCAAATCTCTTTTAAAGTGCATTGTCGCAAGTTTTTTACAAGAGACCATTTTGAACGGTTTCTTTTGCGTCTTGCATCAACTCCAAAAGTTCTGGAGCGTTCTTGAAAGCAGCAAATCTGAAGGTCATTTACAGCTGATAGTGTTTGTTCAAAAGTGCGTATTTTAAGCTCCCTTTCATAGTCCTCATTGTCGTCGTCCATTTCTTCACACCTGCCGTTTTCGGCAACAATAACAGCTGCACTTTGAACATCTTCAGTTGTTGCAAGTTTCTGATCAAAATTTATTACGTCTTCAGCATTATATGGCAGATTTCCTTGTTTGCAGAGATCAGAAAATGCAAACGGTTTCCCGAGATGTATTCCTCGTTAGGTAGATTTCCGGTCTTTACCAGGTTATGTACGCTAACGGTTCCCCGAAATTTTTTCCGTTTCCGCGTTAGGCAGTTTTCCGGCTTAGAGTAATTTTTTGCATGGAAAGTATACACCGTTCCGAAATTTTTTTTCCGTTTGTCCAGGTTTCCGGCATATAAGGAGTCCGGTTTAGACAGCTTTTACTGTACATCATACAATGGCGGATTAAAACTCTTGAACTGTCAGATTTATCAGTAAAAATCCAATTTGAACCCCTTAACGGGCGAATTTCAAAAAATCGTTTCTTAGCGAGCGCGTACATTATATAAGGAATGTATATTGCAAGTTTGAAATCAATCGGTCGAGCCATTTCTGAGATTTCGTGATTATTAATCAGTCAGTCAGTGGATTACAATTTTATATATATATAGATACGTTATAATACTCTTAAATAATTATATAATGTAATATATAGATAATTAAGTAATATAAAATAATTTATATAACACCATCATACATATTCATAGATACGTATTGTTACAACTAACAAGAGGAGTAATTGACACAGCTTTTAAATCGACGGTGCGGCAATAAAATGAGCCTATAAACCAACCGCATAATCCTCTTAATCTATTAACAAATTTTGCTCATCA
The DNA here is from genome assembly GCA_033557875.1 of Quadriops clusia. Lineage (NCBI taxonomy): Eukaryota > Metazoa > Arthropoda > Insecta > Coleoptera > Hydrophilidae > Quadriops > Quadriops clusia. The sequence continues at coordinate 6,913 of JAWQRP010001808.1, read as the reverse complement.
TTTCGAATGCACATAAATCATAGCATAAATTATAGATTTAGCCGCAAATTTATAACGGGCTTAGGGCGGCCGTGATTCAAAGAGCTTTTCCGTGTTGTAAATAAATTTTACAGTTTAATGCAAACATATTTCGACAGGCGCTGTCTATTCTAGTTAAAGTCTAGGACGAGTCGATGCCCGCTGAAAAAATAATACTCATCGAACATTGGCGTTGCAAATGGAACGCGATCAATTCCCGCGGAACATTACACTTTCGCCCTTGAACACTTCAATCACGGGCGAAAATTATTTTTGCTATTTTAAATATGGAAAGTTAATTCGATTTTTCAAACAAATTTTCAACTAGATCGTTTAAGTGGGGACATAATATAATAACAGCTTAAATGGTAATGCGCATAGTGTCGCGCAATCTTTTTAAAGGGCTAATTCGTTAAGTGAGCTTAATTACCGCGGGGCAGTCTGGTTTTACATTTCAGCATTTTTATTTATGCATGCAAATTATGGCCAGCAGTGAACTTGGCAATTACATATTTTCTTCATATTCGCTGCATATGTAAATTAAATATTTAAAACGCTAAACATGCAACTGTAATTAATTTCGGGTTAGTTTTACTCGTTTAGATTACTTTGTTTGTGGCATGTTCAACTCGCTGCGTTTACGCTGGACGGAATGGCGCTCTTGAAAACTGAAAATAAATGCCAGGCCGGCGAATTTCAACCCTTAATAAATCCTAATGATAAAACTAGTAATTCGGGATTTAACAAAAAGGAAACTGTGACGCACTTAGGAGTTATACCTACTCAATATCGTGTTAGTACGGCATTGGAAGTATACTTTTCTATAACTTAAACATTCCATCAATAAAACATTTGAAGAAAGCATTATTTATACAACAAGGTTTTACTTTGAAAGATACGTTTACAAGAAAAGTTCACGAAGGAAATTCTTAGAATTTATTTATACAAGAGAGTATGTAGCAGAATCCTTTAACTAAGGCGTGGGTTTTAGATTTGCAGGGCTTTAACGAGTTATGCACGTAACAGCCATAAAATTCCAATAATTGCAAAATCTTGCTTGTAGGTGTTGCGCGTTCCGATAAGTACGGTAAATCTGCATGAATATCAGTAGCTATAAAATTCTTAAGAATGGGTTTAAATAAATATATAGGTTCTTTCTACATGAATTATACTTACAATTTGTTATAACTTATAGGTACGTCTCGCAGTATTAATTTTTATACAATTACCCTTACCAAGGTCTATAAATAAATCATGACTTTTATTAGTTCTTTATTACACATGCAATCAATATTTTCTTTTCCGTGCATACACGAAGGGAAAATACAAGCAAACAAATTTGCATGCAATAATTTTCCCAGGGATGCAGAAAAATATGTCTTTGGCATCTTTCCCTTATCTTGTGCCGTTAGCTCGTCCAGACGTTCATTTTTAAAGCAACCACCGCCGTTGCCTCTTTTATATATAGACCGTTTATATTACTTTCTAGCGGTAGTTTGCTTTAAGGAAGCGTTGCGGAACTGTACGTGGGGGTGGGAGTTCGGTTAGGTCTCGTAGGCCACACGTACACCTGAGCAATTCCGCCTCTTGCGGATAGGTAGATCCGCCATCAATCAATGAGTCATATCCGGCGTTTTCAGGAAATAGCCGGCTAGACATCCGACTCACTGAAGGCTGAAATAATTCTTCCAGTTCTGTGCCATGGGGCGGGCTTGCCGGCTTCATGTGACCAACGGCAGAGATGTGATAGTTCGAATTTAATACTTTCGTTCAGAGGTCGCTGCAATTTCTTGGTTGCAATAAAGGTCTCGTATGAGCGTTTTGTTAGAAAACCACTCAAAGCGAAAAGCTAATAGTGGTCTATTAATGTAATTGTAGGAGGTGCGCTTTAGTTAGTTATTTAGTTTCGATATATATCTAATCTTCTCACATTCATAGATCTGCCTATAAAAAGAAGACGAGGGATTTGGACAATGCATAAAATGAGGCATTATGTCTAAAACAACATCTCGTGGCCTACAAATATCTATATTGTTAAATTATAATCATTGCAAAGAACAAACATCGTTCAAAATATTTATAGCTTGAGCCTATAGCGGATCTCAACAAATTAGTTTTGTAAATACAAGAAATTTGTATCTTCATTGCTTTCTCTATTCCATCAATTATTTCAAGTTCTTGGATTTCCTTACCTACTCTCTCTATTTTTACCCTTTTATCTTTTTCTTTCGTTTCTTGGTATTGGAGTCCTTGTGGTTAATTAAAACAATTTACCCATTTCAAAATAAGGTTTTATTCTAACACGTGTTTTATATCTCTATTGGGCTACTTCTTCAGAGAATTAAATTAACCTGCGAATTATACTTTGTTACAACCTGTCTTGTTTACATTGAGGTTATGTACTTACATAATATGAATGGAGAATAATTACACTTAACTACTTAATACTAACATCTTAATTAAAATTTAAATTTTCCCCATTTGGGGACACATTAGAAGTTTACATTTGTATGATTAATAAAATAACTTATGATTAAACTCTAGAATTATACTTTTATGTTAGGTTGACGTTTCTACACACGAGGAGGACTTTGAATGTTACCAAGTCACTTTTAGTGATAGGAGAAGAAGGAAGCGGGAAAAGGTTTAAATTTGAAAATAGTATAATGTATAGTTTATGAGAATTGTTTGATTAGATCAATAAATGATAAATACGGCTTAAATTATCTATGTCTCTACGATCGTTAACGACTTTGTCAAGATTTTTTGGATATGTATCATTTCTAGGATAGTTCGGGTTTTATTATTTTTCTCTGTGCATAAAATTTTTGGGTTTTGGAAATCGAATGTGTGTTGGGTTTCTATGGTATGTTTTATGAGAGGCGTGTTGCCATAATGTTGGCTTTGTATGCTATTTTTAGGTTCTTTTATTCTGTCTTGGAAGTGGCGGCAAGACTGGCCAATGTAGGACATGGAACAGTCTAAACAATTGATTTTATAAACAGTGTGAGTTTTTTTTAAGGGTGTTGGAGATTTTAAATGTTTAAAGAATTTTGTTCGGTTGGAATTTGTGTTTTGGAGTGCAAGCAATAAGTCATGAGGTTTTATAATGTTACTATTTTTTTCTGAGAGGTTTTGGATATAGGGAATGGGAATATAGTGGGGTTTGGTAGTAGGGGGATTTTGGGAGGAAGGATGTTGGTTGTGGATAATGTGTATTCGTTCTTTTATGATTTTTTGCACTATTTGTTTTGGATAATTATTTTGCTCAAGAGTGGTTGTTAATTTGTCTAATGTTGATTTAAAAATTGAGGCGAGGTGAATTGAATTGCTCTGTTAGCTAGTGCACGGATTACGTTAATTTTATGGGATAGAGGTTGGATAGATAGGAAGTTGAGGTAACGTCCGGATGCGGTAGGCTTGGTGTACCATTTAGTGATTATGGAGCCATTATTATTTTTAATGATGTTAATGTCTAGAAAACTTATGTTATTGTTTTGTTGTATTTCACATGTGAACTGGATTTCTGGGTGATAATTATTGAAAGATTGGATGATAGTTGGGATGTTTGTGGGAATGGAAACTGTTAGGATGTCATCAACATATCTCTTGTAAAATAGCAGGTTAAACGGAAGATCGCGGATCACTGTCTGCTCCAAGTCCTCCATGACCAGTCCAGCGAGCACAGAGGATAAGGGTCCTCCCATTGGAAGGCCTTTGTGTTGGCTATAAAATTGATCTTTAAATTGCACAAAAGCATTATCATTGACTAAATTAACTGCTCTTATGAATTCATTTTGATTTACATTGGTATGTGGAGCTATAAGATGCCATTTTTTACTGATTAGAGGGGAGATTAGGTTGAGAGAAATGCTAGTATACAGGAAGACTACATCTAAGGACATTAAGATGTGGTTGGGAGGAATATTTTGATTTTTAATGAATTTAGCAAATTGCCAAGAATCCTGGATTGTGAACTCACTTTTGTTTATTACATTGCTTAATATTTGCGCTAGAAACTTGGACAATTTATAAAATGGGGATTGTACGCAACTAGTTATAGGACGAAGTGGAAGGTTAGGTTTATGGAGTTTGGGAAGGCCGTATATTTTTGGAGATAGGGCGTTGTAGGTTTTTAATTTGGATGCTTGAGTTGGATCGATGGCATTTGATTTCTTTAATTTATCTATAAAGTAATTATTCCTACCCTGCATTTTCAACGTTGGATCTTGATTGAGGATTTTGTAAGTGGTAACATCATTGAGCATGGTTTCAATTTTATGATCATAATCAGCAGTATTCATGGTTACTGTCTTGTTTGATTTGTCAGCTTGCAGTATGCTGATTTGTGGGTTGTTCTTCACGAAGTTCTGGATTTTCCTAATTAGCTTGTTGATGGGTTTGTGGCCGTGTTGTTTTGTGTTGTAATTCTTCTTGTGTGTGTTTACAACATTTTGGATTTTTATCCGGATGTCGTCTTGGTCCACGGAGGGAACATGATTAAGTGCTGGTTTTAGTGCTGCTATAATGCTCTCTGTAGGAATTTAATTTGGCTTATATGATGTGGCAAAGTTGGGGCCCAAACTAAGTATGTGTTCCACTTCCTTTGGTATATGTGTATTTGATATATTTTGTATCCAATTTGGGTTGGTGTTGGAAAGTTGTTGTGTTGAGTGTTGGGTAGTTTTTAATGATTTTATTTTTTTAATGTTGCGTTCTTTTGTTTTTATGAACGTTTTTTCCGCTCGTTGGTGCAAATTTCGAAGGTATGTTTCTAGTGAGTGCTGCGATAATTTCCTCCTTAAATATTCAGCTGATTCTTGTATTTGTTTCTGTGTCATTATTAGAGATTTTTGATTATCCGCGATGAGGATGTTTAAGGTGCTTGTATTTATTTATGGCCTTGTGGAATTTTCCCGATAGTCTGGCGTCGATTATATTTATCTGATTTACTGTGGGTTGTAAGAATTTAGGTGTTGGGCCTTGGGTTTTGCATGTGGTTAGGAAAATTCTTCGATTCTTCCGAGAGAACTCCTCCTTGCTAAGTTTGGAGAGTTTCTTCTTTATTAGTATGGTGTTTGCGCTGTATGTACGTTAGAGTGATTGTGGATTAGCCATGTCCCATTTTCTTTCAACCTGGGTGTATAATTCTTTTTGTTGGTTCTTGCAATTCTAATAAATTTTGTTTCTTGTTTCTTGGTATTGGAGTCCTTGTGGTTAATTAAAACTATTTACCTCTTTTAAAGTAAGGTTTTATTCTAACACGTGTTTCATAGCTCTATTGGGCTACTTCTTCAGAGAATGAAATTAATCTGCGAAATATACTTTGCTACAACCTGTCTTGTTCACATTGAGGTTATGTACTTACATAATATCCTATCACTAAAAGTGAGTTGGTAACATGCAAAGTCCTCCTCGTTGTAGAAACATCAACCTGACATACAAGTATAAAATTCTAGATTTTAATCAAAAGTTATCTTATTAATCATACAAATGTAAATTTCCAATCTGTTCCCAATGGAGTAAATGTAATTTAAGATGTTAGTATTAAGTAGTTAAGTGTAATTATCCTCCATTCATATTATGAAAGTACATAACCTCAATGTGAACAAGACAGGTTGTAGATAGCAAAGTATATTTCGCAGGTTAATTTAATTCTCTGAAGAAGTAACCCAATAGAGCTATGAAACACGTGTTAGAATAAAACCTTACTTTAAAATAGGTAAATAGTTTTAATTAACCCCAAGGACTCCAATACCAAGAAACAAAAGAAAAAGAAATAAATCCTTGTAATCAACTACTGAATATATAGCTTGTTTACACTGTTTTGTACTGACTTGATTAAGTTTTAGGTAGTGGTTTCGAACATTATTTTTTAACGCGATAAATAAAAAAAAACCTTACTAGGAAAACGAGGAAAATACTTTACTAAGTATTTTCCTCGTTTTCAGCGTCCTAAAAAACACTGAAATACTAACTTTGATATTTGCCAACTTTTGAAATCATCTACCCCACTATGTATCGACTTGGCTCTGAGTAGACCGCAAAATGAAGAAATCAACAAACGAAAATTATGGGTTGTTATGGTAACTTCTATTTGCCCAAACTAAAAAATGCCGGGTTAAGTCAGATAAACTCTTCAATCAGGTTCTAACACCAAAGAACGCAAGTAAACCACCGAAAATAAAGGGCTGAGGACCAATACCAGGCTCGAAGAATCAAAAAATATGCTAATGGATTGGGAACGTCGTATGTATGTTATTTAAATTTATAAAAAATTGTTCGGATGGATAATTTAATGCACTATCAAAATAATAGTTAAAGGACTCACGATAACCTAGAGCAGCAAAGAAGACTTCCTGATGCACTCGCGTAACCTTAACCTCGGCTATTTGTGCCCTCGCGCACCTTCTCATCTTCTTGGTTTTTAAAATACGAAAAATTACCAGCCTTGTTTGTCACTTGAGTTATTCTCGATTGTCCGGTCGTTATGGTAACACGTAGAATACTAAACAAAATTGAAAAAACGCGCAACGTGCAAACGAAGATATGCAGCAAATGAAAATATTTATTTTAACAAGCTAAGAAAATATTTATTTATATTGATAAATTAGAAATTAGTAAATAAATAGTGGAGTTTAGTTATGTTTGATTTATTGTTGGATAAATTAGGTTTGATGAAGTTAAGTGGCAGCTAGCTCAGCTGATTTTTACAAATGTAAACAGTACCCTCCTTACGTACGTATCTCACCCGCAAAGGACCCTGCTTTGAAGCGGAACTCTTCTAATGCATCGCTTTAAATGTAAACAGATAAAGATGAGAAACCTGTTATCGAAATATCGGATTTCGCACGTGGCAACCCAGCAATTTTTTGTTACAATTGCCTCGCAAGGA
>JAWQRP010001807.1:0-17574 GCA_033557875.1 Quadriops clusia | reverse complement strand
GATATGGAGTAGAATTAACATTCTCAAGTAGACACACATTGATGCAACAATTAAACAACATAGAGAGAAGAGACAGTATATTGGATAGAAGCGGAGTATATAGACTGGAATGTTTGCAATGTGATGCCAAATATATAGGAGAAACAGGAAGATCCTTGGGCATAAGGATAAGGGAACACATCAATAACAGAGTAACATCAGCGGTGAGTAGACATCTGTTTACACATGGACATCATATAGATGAGGATAAGAGGAAAATACTACACAACTGTGGGAAGGGCCTTAAAATGACAATTTTGGAAGACTTGGAAATAGAAAGACTCAAAAGTGAAAGTGAAACACAATGTTTAAATGAACAACAAGAACTTAAATTCAAACCACTATATAAGATGATCAAACATTTATAAGTAGAATAGTAATGCTCAATGTTTTCATGTAGAATAATCTAGTCGATTAGCAACACACTTCAAGTCAGGGGAGAAATGTCAAATGAAAAGAAAGAAAAGAAAATTGTAAAGGTTAATGTACGGGGCTTTTAAATTTATTAATTTTAATGTGTATATTCAGAGTGGGGAAAGTACGAATGTTAGAATGTGATTTGGACTGGTGCAAATTATAGGACTGTTGTAAGTGAATATTCGATAATTATGAGATAAGAAAAGATATAACCTAAAATATTCCAAGGACTTTGTTCTGTTATGTATATTTATGTATATTTATTAATTTCTTATAGTGGCCTGATGAAGCATCCTTGACGGGAGCGAAACGTAGCCAAGTAAATATATTAGTAAAAATTCGAGAAAGTGTTTTAATCGTATAACAAATAATATTACATGGTCAGGTGTATATGTGGTCGTGGCAATAAGTATACGTGTACATGGTAATAAATATGTGTACATAGCTGCCCGTGATTTTTCAGGGCATTAACTAGTCATTATAGAAATTACAACTTCACGAAACTAATTATAATGATCATTTGTAATCTTCTAAATAAGATGATAATAAATTAAACCTGGACAAATTAAGGAATGTGATTCAAAATATTTTTGGAAATATTTAACATTTTATTATGGCTGCTAATTGTCATTGTTACTTGGGGTAGCTTTAATTTACGTTTTTTGAAGGGATTTTATTTGTCATTAGAAGTGTTTTTATTTGAGTCTTTGGGCGTGTTTTTTTTTAATTTAAATTAGAAAGAATAATTATTAAAATGACATAGCAAAATGTTGCTAAAAAGTGAACCCAAGACGCTTCGCTCTCAGCTTTAATGATTGTCTTGCTCTTGCAAGACAAACTCTTGCAAGACAAAATCTTGCATCGGCTTATCCAGCAAATCAATTACGGATTCTCGTTCCAGCATGAAGGCGCCAAACACACTTAATTAACCATGCCTAATATTTAATTAAAGTTATTCCCGCGAACGCTGTGCGATTGTTTGGGCCGCCACACGGAGACGAATTATTACCGTCGCCTTTGAAACTTTATACAGGAACGACGAGGCAATAAGTCCCGCGGAAAATGATATATCTTTATTACAATGCGTCTTTGTGCCATTGTATTGGCATAATGCTGCAAACGAGATTACGGGCCGGACTTAATAGAAATCAAATGAATTGCGCGGCTTTGATAAACCGACCCGATTATGTTAGGGCCCCGTCAGATTACGGTTTATTAATTTTGATTCAGTTGGTGCTTGCACTCATCTGTTGGGCTTATACGTATGTACATACACTTATACATACATTCACACTCTTATACATACATACATACATACACTTATACATACATATACTTCTATTGACCTAGCACTCGGTTTCATGGTCCCAAGAATATATAAATTTGTTTCGGTATAACTGCTTTCATGTAATATCAAAATTTGTTTAATTATAATGCGGAAGTCTTATTATTTAGAGTCTTAAATCCGATGTCATTATAGCTGACAATTATGTTGGCAAAAGTAAGTTTTAAAGTTTATTCAATTTGCAATTCAATTCTGCTTTTCATAAAATTATTACTTTTTTTAAATGAGACGATTACTTTTTACTTTAAACATCTAAAATGAAACAATTAAAAAGGTCCATTTATATCTTAAAAAATATTGTGTCCTTCTAATAGAGAATGTCAAAAGCTTCTGTGTAAGATCAGAATTTGTTAAACTACAGGACAAATAAGCTCGCTCGCTTCGCTCGTTCGCCGTCTCGCGCCTTCGGCGCTCGTTTTTTAAGACACTTCACTGGAGCTTCTTACGTTAAAACGCAGAATACCCTAAGATATAAGATCATCATCAATAATTATAAAATGTAAATTAAAATAAAATATTGTTCACCTAGAAACTATATCTATAAACGATATATAGGTACGTGTATACAGATTGATCTATTCACAACTGGTCAGGGGGTGGAGACACAATTCTATAGGTTTTAAGGTAGTCGTTCGACAATGGCTGGAACTAGAGAACAGTTCGGCAGGGATGTCATAAATCTTTCTGCACAGATAGAAAACCGCTTGGGGAGGGGTAGTAGAAAGATTTATGACATCCCCTGCCGAACTGTTCTCTAGTCCCAACCATTGACGAACGACCACCTTAAAACCTATAGAATTGTGTCTCCACCCCCTGGCCAGTTGTGAATAGATCAATCTGTAGTCTTAAACTATAAACTATATATAGTCTTAAATCGGATATAAAAGTTGCTACTTCCTATACTTACAAAAGTAAACATTAAAATGTTTTTTTATTAAATCTTGGGAAGCAAGCATTTTTTTACAACGTGCAATTAAATTCCGTTTTTCATAAAATCATTAGTTTTTCCTTTAAACCTCTAAAACTGAAAAAAAATTAAAAACGTTCCATTTATATCTTAATATAAGAATATCAAAAGCTTTTGTACAAGATCAGGATGTATTAAACTATAAAACGGTTGAGCTCGCTCGCTTCGCTCGCTCGCCGCCTCGCGCCTTCGGCGCTCGTTTTTTAAGACACTTTACTGGAGCTTTTTACATTGAAACTTTCGAACAAACCCCTAGATTTAAGATGCTCATCAAAAATTATAAAATGTTAATTAAAATAAAATATTGTTTACTGAGAAACTATATCTATAAACTACATATACGTGTATAGTCTTAAACTATAAACTATATATACGTGTATAGTCTTAAACTATAAGCTATATATAGTCTTAAATCCGATGTCATTATAGCTAATAATAACATTTGCAAAAGTAAGTTTTAAAGTTTGTACAATTTGCAATTCAATTCTGCTTTTCATAAAATTATTACTTTTTTAAATGAGACGATTACTTTTTACTTTAAATATCTAAAATTAAACAATTAAAAAGGTTCCATTTATATCTTAATAAATATTGTTTGTCTTTCTAAGAGAGAATGTCAAAAGCACGGGAGCCTTTTACGTTAAAACTTTCGAAAAACCCCTAGATAAAAAAAATCTTTTTTCATTTTTACAATTAAATGTTCAAACATGTTGGTGATCGTGGAGGCAATTAATTTCTCTTAAGAGCAGGTGTTTACCAAGAAACTATATAGGCGAAGATTTTTTGTATTTTGTATCCTCATCAAAAATTATAAAATGTATAATAAAATATTCTTTACTAAGAAACTATATCCCCGAAGATTTATTTATAGCCTTAAACTTGATATCATAATAGTTGCTTCTTCCTACACTTACAATGTGAAATTAAATTTTGCTTTTCATAAAATCATTCCTTTTTACTTGAAACCTCTAAAACTAAAATAATTAAAAAGGTCCCATTTATCTTAATAAATATCGTTTGTCTTTCTTAGGGAAAATGTCAAAAGCTTTTGTATAAGATCAGGATTTGTTAAACTATAAAACGGATGAGCTCGCTCGCTTCGCTCGCTCGCCGCCTCGCGCCTTCGGCGCTCGTTTTTTAAGACACTTCACTGGAGCTTCTTACGTTAAAACGCAGAAAACCCCATGATTTAAGATCATCATCAATAATTATAAAATATAAATTAAAATAAAATATTGTTTACCGAGAAACTATATCTATAAAATATATATACGTGTATAGTCTTAAACTATAAACTATATATATAGTCTTAAACCCGATATAATAGTTGCTACTTCCTATACTTACAAAAGTAAGTTTCAAAATGTTTTCTATATAATCTTGGCAAGAAAGTATTTTTTTTACAATGTGCACTTAAATTAGGCTTTTCATAAAATTATTATTTTTTACTTTAAACCTCTAAACCTAGAACAATTAATTAAGGTTGCATTTATATCTTAATAAATATCGTTTGTCTTTTTAAGAGATAATGTCAAAAGCTTTTGTGAAAGATCAGAACGTGTAAATCTATAGAGTGGACACGCTCGCTCGCTTCGCTCCCTCGCCGCCTCGCGCCTTCGGCGCTCTTTTTTTAAGACACTTCACTGGAGCTTCTTACGATAAAAGGCAGAAAACCCCAAGATTTAAAATCATCAAAAATTATAAAATGTCAATTAAAATAAAATATTGTTTACCAAGAAACACAATTGGAGTTTCATACATTCAAATTAAAAAAAATAAATCGACATTTTAAGATTGACTATTAAAAAATAGAATATTGTTTACGAAGCTATATATATATAGATATCTGAATGTATATTTAGAATCATAGGTTCTATATCTTGATTGTTGCTATCTGGATTTACCTATACCAAAAACTTATATGTTTACAATTTACCATTTTCACAAAATTGTTATTCTTTTCATAAAATTGTTGTTAGTTTTCATAAAATTTTAACTATTTTTCATAAAATTCCAAAGATTTGAAAAATTAAATATGTTATTCGACTTTATGTAATTGAATATTGCTTGTAATTCTTCTTAACATATTATATATCTAATTTCAAGTTCTTATTAAGAATATCACCAGTCTTTGCGTAACATTAAAATTAAATTATAGGACGGATAAACTCGCTCGCTCGTCGCCTCCCGCCTTCGGCGCTCGCTTTTAAAACAGTCTACTGGAGTTTCTTACATTCAAGTTTAAGGAAACAAAAGGAAATTTTTGCAATTTAAAGAACATAATGTTTATCACAAAGCTATACCTATATATGAAAATTTATTTAGAATCTTATGTCTTTTCTCATAATAGTTGTTAAATTGTTTCAATCAAAAAATAACGTCTGGAACATAACCTTACTTATTATTATATTATTATATGTATTAACACATTATATTGTTTATACTTGTATATACTCCCCTAATTTATACCACTTGTTATACCCGCTCTATCTTAATGATATAGCACTATAGTGCACTTATGAAAAGTTTAGTGCTTTAATTTATGTTGTACTTACTTATATTCTAAGTAGTATTATATTACAAATTTTCTACTCACTTTGCATCGCCTTATCTGAAAGAAAAAAATACATAAACGTTAATAAATTATTATCTTAAAATCAAAATGGAATTAAACAACTTCTTCAATGTACTTAAAAATAGGTCCTGATTAAAAGTAGCTATTAATTAGTCTTTAGAGAAAGATAATTACGAGGCAAGACATTTACAAGAATTTTTTTATCAAAGCAAATTGAAACAAAAAGGACATAAAGGAATAAAAAAAGAACAAGGATACAAAAAAATTACGAAAAAATTACGAAAAAATTATGAAAAAAATTATGAAAAAATTATGAAAAAATTATGAAAAAAATTATGAAAAAATTATGAAAAAATTATGAAACAATTATGAAACAATTATGAAAAAATTATGAAAAAATCATGATAAAATTATGAAAAAATTATGACAAAAATATGAAAAAAATTATGAAAAAATTATGAAAAAATTATGAAAAAATTATGAAAAAATTGTGAAAAAAATATGAAAAAATTATGAAGTAATTATGAAAAAACTAAGAAAAGAAGAAAAATGTAGAAAAAAAATACAGGAAAAATGCAGAAAAAAATGCAGAAGAGATTCTGAGAGAAATGAAGAAAAGATGCAGAAAAAAATGAAGAAAATATGCAGAAAAAAATTACGAAAAGATGAAGAGGAAATGACGAGAAATACGAACAGAAAAAAAAAGAAACAAAAAAGAGGAGAAGATCAGGAAAGGTCGAGCGAGAAGGAGCGCCTCATGCAACGCCTTGTACCCAAGTTTTTTTATTTTGCCCAGTCGGTCCTTAATGACCGAAATAACGAATTGAACATTTTTAATTCCCGCGGGCATGTAACACTTATTGTAGCTGAAACAGTAATCGTCATTAATCTTAGTATTAATACAGTGTGTCCACCGCGTCGTGTGCAGCACAGTCGTGACAGCGACCAAACGCAAACGAAGTAAATTTATGAACGGACGGGGGATAAAAAATCTACAACTATAAATATGACAAAAGTGCAAATTAAAAATGCTGCCTCGCCATAATTAATGTTACTCTCATGTTACTCCGCAATATTATCCTTGCACGCGAGACCGGAACGATTACCCAAGGGCCGAGGGAGAGAGACAGAGCCTGTATGGATATTTCGTACTTTTTCTCTTCTTGCTTTTACCTCTTCTTTCTTTAACCTCTTCTTGCTTTTACCTCTTCTTGCTTGTACCTCTTCTTGCTTTTTCCTCCCTTCATCAAGTCGACTAACTCTGAACAATTGACGATTGGACCTTAACAGATAGCTTGTCCGAAAACTACATAGTATGGCCACCTATAATAGGTGGTTATTTATGGTCTAGAGTTGACAAACAAGTCTAGTCGAACAAGTAGTTTTTACTCTTGCCGTCCTATCCAGGTATATACATTAGAAATATACATCCTGTATTAACTAGCTAATGTATAAGAAATCCTTGTTAATAACTCCTATCTATCTTGGTATCCGGTAGCGTCCTGACCAGCAAAGGATAACTTATAATAAATCTGCCTTAATTATCGCGTCAAAGTAACAAATGTCCCGATAGTTCCTCGGGGCACTAATTGAATATATGGTAATCCTGCGAGAGGATGACCAAGGACTCGTTCTATTTTTTATAGTTTTTTTGTCGTCGTTCAAATTTTGCGCGCAAGGACGAAATAATAACATGTAATAACACGCGTTTGGTAAGTTACCGAGGATTTATGTGTCGGTCAGAGGCAGTAAATAACATAGCCAATCAACATATTTATAAACTATAAACTTCAATCACTTAACAAAGTGGCCATTGTGGAGGCTCTTCAAGCCAAATCCACTCAATTATAGTCGCAACTAAGAGCGGTTTACTCCTTTGAATAAAAACCATTCCGAGTCGTTTGTTCGATTCTCCACGGTTTTCAGTGCACAATGCTTATAAAATACATTGACATCTTCATTAAAGCGCTAGAGACTCAACCTCTTTGCTTCTTCTCCTTCGTTATATCCTCGTTATATTTTGAGTTTAGACTTATAATAAACAATTTAACAATTTTCTGATTTAATAAAATAAGAATTAAAAGGAGATTAAACGAGTTGACTAAGAAGAGGAAACTAAAAACTGTTGGTTAAAATTTGTTTGCTGTGCTGTTTATGAGGATTTTATGTAATTCGCCCATTGTATGCATATTGAGTTTGCGTTTATTACGTTATGAAAGTTACAAAGGATCGAATTCACCGAGGGACATTAAAATACTGGTAATTTCACGAGGACCAAAATTATGCGCTATTTTATTTGAATACCAAGTCCTTTTCATAAATACGTGCCTTTGTTGTTTTCCGTTACGTACGGACGAGATTTATTTTTATTGCGCGCCTTTATGACGCGGAACATGTGTATTCTAAATCAAATAAAATTTAACGAATTTAAATAATGCGTTATTTATTCACCACGCGATGATCTCGAGGATTACGAGGATGAATAAGAAATCCAAGTGCACCTGTTCGTGCAGAATCCGTTCTCTTCTTTCCTGTTATCTTTCCCGTTTGCTTCTTTCCCGTTTTCTTCTTTCCTGTTGTTTTCTCTTTCTCTTTCTTTTATATTTCTCCTTTTTGTCTCGATTATGCACTCCCATTACCCACAATGGCTATTACTCCAAAGGCGCTAACGAGAATATTATTCTAATATCCGTAATTCGATCCTAATAACCATCTAATTTGTGTCACGTAATTACAGGAGGCAATTTAAACGTCGTAAATTCGAGATTAGTGTTTACATTTTTCAGGGGATTAAGCGATATTAAAAGCATCTTTATTAAGCAGCCTCCTTTCAGCCTACGAATTTATCTGTCGCACAGAGACGCCTTGTTTCGTTACACCAGTTTTCGAAATGCGCCATCAATTCCATTTAATCCTAAGATATGAATTTTCAGGCCGTTAAATACTCCTCGCGATTGTCTAGCTGAAAAGGTAACGAAATGTTTATTTCAAACTTGCCTATGGCGTTTCAATCTTGGCATAATAGAATCTTTGTGGAAAGGACGTGAAAATATTTGTGTAAACCTTTAGAGAAACTTTTTAGCTTTATACACAAAATGTGTTTCAAGTAAAGATTAGACGTTATATATTAAAAAAAACTTCAAAAGTAGAGAAACATTTAGAGAAACTTTTAAAGAAACATTTAGAGAAACTTTTAAAGAAACATTTAAAGAAACATTTAGAGAAACATTTAGAGACTCTTTTAAAGAAACATTTAAAGAAACATTTAGAGAAACTTTTAAAGAATCCTTTATAGACACCTATAGAGAAACTTGCCTAAGTAGGACAGTTATCTCGTGATTTGCGAGTCTGTCAAAACCAAGATTCCAGGGTTTGAAAACTTTACGGCGCATTTCTCAAACTTGTTAAAGGGAAATGAAGACGCGGCCACTTACTAGCCCGTCGAAAATCGTGGCCATAAAGAACGCTTTACAGCCAATTTCGAAATTGGTTTCCGCGCATATTGGCATTAATTCACCTCAATAATTGTTGGCCGAGATTAATTACAAGTGCAGGTACATGATTTACATGTGTAGAAATTCGCGCATGGAGCGTTCGCGGAATAAATTTTTACTTTCTTTATGGGCTGTCCGTTGCCTGAATTAATTATGCACATATTAATACGCGAATTTTGCCTTCGACCGACTTGGGTTGCATTTTAATTGCGGGAAAACATTTTGGGAGGATTTTAAGCAAATGGTTAAAATAATCAGCAGGCTGTCATTAATCGGCCCTACGAGCAAGGTTATTATGTCCTGCTTATACAACAAATACTTTCAAGACGGGATTAAAAAAACATGACGTGATAATACAAATATGAAATCATTATGTGCTACATTTGATCAACTCTAGTTTGAGATTTTGTATAGAAACAAAGAAGTTAACGAATCGGCTCGGCAAAAACCTCCACAAAGGGCAATTCGAATATTAAGATGTTTAGTTTTTAGCGAATTCCTGGCGTTCCTTTCGCGTTCGTACGGCCATTGTAATCAAAAATTATTTTTGTGCCTCCTCGTTAATTTGGTGCGCGCGCAAGAAATGAACATTTATTGTTGGCAGGAATGTCCGCCAAAAAATGGCGCATTATTAAGTTTGGCCCGAATTCCAGCATTTTAATGCTCACTCAACAATACGGTTTTTGCCGAACGTTTCAGCTTCAGCATTATGTGCGCCATTAATGTTCATTATGTTCGTTTAATGCTAATCGCCTTTTTGTTCTTTATTGTTTGTTGTATTCCTGTCTTTGTTGTTTGTTTTATTCCTGTCCTTTATTGTTTGTTTTTTCTTTGTTATCCTTCAGCCCGTTTCATTATTTCCCTTTATTGTCGTTTTCGCTTATTGTTAGTTTCGTTTCGTTTATTGTTTTAAATTTTTTGTAATGGCGCTCGTCCGCCCGCCCCGTCGCGCGTCGCGTCGTTGATTTTAGTGGCCCCTTGTAAAAGAGAGCCGCAGGACAATGTGAAATGTAAGTCATTGTCTTCGTCTGAGGCGGCCGCGAACTGTACAATAACTCGCAATGTTTCTCCCATTGTTTTAATAACAAGTGTGCGAGTACACGACAGGTAGGATTTTTCAGGGCACTGCACTACCGGTATGCAGATTCGCGTCTCTTTGTGGCGACGTCGCCGTCTGTCAAAGGTCAGTTGGGCGCGACACGCACTCATCTCTACGTGACCCTTTTGAAGATGCCGAGCTCCAGCATTATCGCGAGGACCAGAAATTTACGTGCGCATTTTTCCGGATTTCTTGTAATTTGTATATTCCGCCTTGTCGCTGCGTTGCGGCTGTCTGTGATTGATAATTGCGAGGACTCGCCGGTCTTGCTTGCTCCTTGAGAGAATCTCGCGGTCTCTACGTGAAGGCGCTTTGCTTTGTGGACCTTTGCGTTAACCCCGAGTAAAATTCATGTTGCTCAATCTTATTATGTTCAAGATAGGATGCGCCCGCAAACTCGCTTCGCTCGTTCGCGAGCTACACAAGACATGAGGGTCGCGCGAAGCGCGACCCTCATGTCTTGCCTACACTATCGGCCTGCGGCCTTCGCTTTCTCGGATTAACATCAAGGTAGTAGGGGCTCGCGAACTCGCTTCGCTCGTTCGCGAGCCACACAAGACATGAGGGTCGCGCTTCGCGCGACCCTCATGTCTTGCCATCACTATCGGCCTGCGGTCTTCGCATCCTCGAATTACTATCAAAAATAATTAATTGTACAAAATCTTCATTTTATCAATTTTATTTCATAGTTTTTCGACTCTTTGAGTAATTTATGAATGTCTTTTTTGGTATAATAATAAATGTTTAAAATAATTTTAATTTGATATAAGCTATTAATAAAAAGTGTCTTTAATTATCTCACTCCAGTTTACTGTATTAAAAGCGAGCGAAGTCCCAACCATTAATTAACAAAATATTTATTACATTATTTTTATTTTATAGTTTTTCGCATTTTTGTAAAATTTATTTGTGTCGTTTTTTGGTATAATAATAAATGTTTAAAATAATTTTAATTCAAAATAATTTTAATTTAAAATAATTTAAATTTAAAATAAATTTAATTTAAAATAATTTTAACTTAAAATAATTTTAATTTAAAATAATTTTAATTTAAAATAATTTTAATTTAAAATAATTTTAATTTAAAATAATTTTAATTTAAAATAATTTTAATTTAAAATAATTTTAATTTAAAATAATTTTAATTTAAAATAATTATAATTTAAAATAATTTTAATTTAAAATAATTTTAATTCAAAATAATTTTAATTTAAAATAATTATAATTTAAAATAATTTTCACTTAAAACAATTTCGTAATAATACAATGATAAAGTATATCGTACTTCAACTATTTATTTTTTTTATAATTCACAACTGGGTTCAGGTTCTATACCCACCTTCAGGTGTTAAAATATTAAAATATTAAAAATGTCATATTTAAAAGTTTCTGTAATTATCTCACTCCAGTTTACTGTATTAAAAGCGAGCGCCGAAGGCGCGAACACTTGCGAGCGAAGAGAGCAAGACGGACATCTGAATAATTAAGAAATTAGGTATTCTAATTTTTGGGATTTTAACACTTTATTATTTTTTATACTTTAGAACATAAAGATAGATAGGTAGATATATAGATAGATAGATAGATACATAGATAGAATGACAGATCGATAGATAGGTCGATATATAGATAGATAGATAGATAGATAGATAGATATATAGATATATAGATAGATAAATAGATAGGTGGATAAATAGATAGATAGATAGATAGAGAGATAGATAGATAAATAAATATATTGATAGACAAATAGATATAGTAATGCTTATATTATTGAAAAGTTAAAATAATAAAAAAATACTTTTGTAATGAAAGTCTTAATATATTTCACTCCAGTTGAGATTATTAAAAGCGAGCGTCGAAGGCGCGAGCGCTTGCGAGCGAAGCGAGCAAGACGTACATCTGAATAATTAGGAAATTAGGTATTCTAATTTTTGGTATTTTAACACTTTATTATTTTTTATACTTTAGAACATAAAGATAGACAGATAGATACATACATCGATAGATAGATGGATAGATAGATCGATAGATATATAGATAGATAGATAGATAGATAGATATTATTGAAAAGTTAAAATAATAAAAAAATATTTTTGTAATGAAAGTCTTAATATATTTCACTCCAATTGAGATTATTAAAGCGAGCGCCGAAGGCGCGAGCGCTTGCGAGCGAAGCGAGCAAGACGGACATCTGAATAATTGAGAAATTAGTTATTCTAATTTTTGACATTTTAACACTCTATTATTTTTTATATTTTAGAACATAAAGATAGATAGGTAGATATATAGATAGATAGATAGATACATAGATAGATAAATTGACAGATCGATAGATATATAGATATTTAGATAGATAAAGAGATAGAGAGATAGATAGATAAATAAATAGATTGAGAGACAAATAGATATATTAATGCTTATATTATTGAAAAGTTAAAATAATAAAAAAATACTTTAGTAACGAAAATTTTAATATATTTCACTCCAGTTGTCTGTATTAAAAGCGAGCGCTTGCGAGCGAAGCGAGCAAGACGGACATCTGAATAATTAAGAAATTAGATATTCTAATTTTTGGCATTTTAACACTTTATTATTTTTTATACTTTAGAACATAAAGATAGATAGATAGATAGATCGATAGATATATAGATAGGTAGATAGATAAATAGATAGATAGATAGATAGATATATAGATAGGTAGATAGATAGATAGATAGATAAATATATAGATAGATAAATAGATAGATGGATAAATAGATAGATAGATAAATACATAGATAGATAGATAGATAGATAGATAGATAGATAGATAGATAGATAGAGAGATAGATAGATAAATAAATAGATTGATAGACAAATAGATATGTTAATGCTTATATTATTGAAAAATTAAAATAATAAAAAAATTCTTTTGTAACGAAAGTCTTAATATATTTTACTCCAGTTGAGAGTCATTAAAAGCGAGCGCCGAAGGCACGAGCGCTTGCGAGCGAAGTGAGCAAGACGGACTGCCTAACAAGTAAGAAATAGTTTTAATATTTTTATCTAATAATTTCTCGGTTATGAATACTATATTACTTTTTATACTTACTTTAGAACATAAAGGTAGATAGAGAGATAGATAGATAGATAGTTAGATAGATAGACGCCTCAATTATTAATTGTACAAAATATACACTTTATTATTTTTATTTCATAGTTTTAGAATTTTAAAGTAGTTGATGATTGTCCTTTTCTGGTATAGTAAGTGTTTAAAATAATTTTAATTTAAAATAATATCGTAATGAAAAGTTTCTTTAATTATGTAATTATAAGTTAAGCTAATAGCTCTAGCTATTAAACATGCTATGACACTCAATTCATTATTTAAAGTAGCAGAATTTAAATAATTAATTTTATTTGCACATTATTTTTTTTGTTTATTAAATTTTAATTCATCATTACGTTCAAGACGCTTCAATTAACTACTCGATATTCAAGCTTTTAAATCAAAATTTAAAAAAACAAAAATAAAGTTACTCCTTCGTATGAAAATGACAGAAACTCGTTAAATATTGCTGCTGATCTAAAAATATGAGCAAATTACTACTATTTTTTTTTTTAAAGTAACTCATTTATATGACAGTTTTATTTCCTTTTCATGTCATTTAAATTGTAAATTTCCTGAGATAACTTACATTTTTCAGAAGAAAAACTCAATGAAGTACAAACCTTACTGCTTTTAGCATATATGGATCATTTGATAACGGAATATGACTGTGAAAGGAATAAACGTTTAAGGAGATAGAAACGATCAACTTATTGAATTAATAAGAAAATTAATTTTGCAAGGTGTAAATTAGTAAATTCATTAAGTGGGTATTTAATTAAATTATTATATTCTCTTGCCTTAACTGTCCTCATTATCTATTAATTAGCACATTTTGTCAAATAAAACAAATGCTGCTTAAACGGTTTTTAATTAGAGTTGGTTCAGGTAATAAATACAAAGTTTAGTTCCATTTAAAGCTCGTTTTCTGCTATAATTACTAATCAATATAGAAAATAAATAAAATGTGTCCAAGTTTTTTTTATAGAAAGGATTTAATGTCATTTTTTTCAGGATAGTAAAAGGAAAGATATGTTTTTATTCAGGACACTAAAAGAAATGTTTTTTTTCAGGACACTAAAAGAAATGTTGTTTTTATTCAGGACACTAAAAGAAATGTTATTTTTTTGGAGATGGTGGTTCATAAGTTTCCTCTTTTGGCGTAGGTATATTTACGTTTATAGTTCTATTACCTCTCGGATTCTCTCACAAACAAGCTCGTAATTTAGAAAAATGGCGGCAGCAGCGGCGGCCGTCTGATTTAAGGCGAGATTTCAATAAATTATAAATATATTTGCAAGTCTACCGCCATTCGTCCATTCTTTATTGACGGGCTCCCGCGGAGAGCTGAGCCGAACAATAAAAATGATAAATCTCTTAACATCTAGTCGGACACTGTTTTATCCTCACGATAATGGAATAAAAACTTATTGAACTGTCACTCTGAATATTGAAATCGGAAATCACTCGCGCCATTCCTCGATAGGATCGATTTATTGCTCTACATATTTTGATTTATTTCTCTATTTGATTTGTTTCTTGTTTTGATTCGTTTCTCGTTTTGATTTGTTTCTCGTTTTGATTTGTTTCTCGTTTTGATTTGTTTCTCGTTTTGATTTGTTTCTCGTTTTGATTTGTTTCTCATTTTGATTTACTTCGTCTTTTTTCTCCTAACATATTCGATGGTAAGGCGATGAGGCGTCACGGTTTCCAGAATTGGAGAGGCGTAATTTTTCAGACAGGACCTTAATCTATGCAAATAAGCCTTAATAAAGACATCAAAGCAACAAGATTTTGATTTCAAACTCTAATTTAGCTGTCAGGCCGCATAAATTAGACGTTAAGTGGCGTTTTAAAATTTCATTAAGTTCAAAAATGGGACCACCAGAATTCGTGTCTTGAGATTAACAACGCGGCGTCTGTTCTAATTACATCTATCTGGAGATAAATCATGCGCTGAACCAAAAAAATAATAATAATAATTTAAGAAATTTAATTAAAATATTGTTTGCAACAATTTGTTGGATTAGTACTTTTATTATTATTATTATTATTATTATTATTATTAGATGTGTTATTTATAGTATTTATATAGTTATTTATTTGTTATAACGAGTGTGTTGTCGTCCAAAGCAACTCCCAAAACGTCTCTAATAATGTATGCAAATTCCCAGGGTCCCATAACGCGCATAATTACAAAGTCGTTAATTGTTTTAAAGCTGATTAGCATTCTTTAGCGCATGTAATTGGAAAGTAGCGGAGACCTCGTCTTCGTCGTCTGCTAGGCGCCAAAGACTCTCGACTTGGTTTCTTGCGAAGTCAAGTGTTTTAGGATCCCTCCCATAAACTGGTGTCAACGCTTTCCCTTGAAGGCGTTACGCATTGGTTGTAACCTTCGAGCAATTTGCGATTGGAGGACCTACTTACATGAGAAATGAGTCTCGGTTATGAAACTCTTCTGGTGGGGTTTTGTGGCGAAGTATAGCCGAATTCTTGGTGGCTAAAAGTCACTTTACATTATCCAAAAAAGTAACTATTAATAACACGTGGGCTGAAAAGTCCCGGGCCTAATAAAGAAAACGCTTTTTTTTGTTCAAAATTGGCATTATTCCCCAATAAACACACATACGTTGAAGTAACGTTAAAAAAACGTTTCATTGTTTGAAAATGCGTTACCCGTTATTTAGTAAACGTTTATAAACTGGTACTTTTGAGTTGCATATTCAACGTTATTTTGCAAACGTTTTTAAAAGGTTATTTTTACATGTATTTGTAACGATCAACCTATTTACTATGGTAATATAACGACAAAAATCAACGTTTAAAAAACCACAGTTTGTATACGTTAGATAAACTGATACTTTTGAGTTGCATATTCAACGTTAATTAACAAACGTTTTTAAACGGTTATTTTTACATGCATTTGTAACCATCAACCTATTTACTATGGTAAGTTAACGACAAAACTCAACGTTTAAAAAACCACAGTTTGTATACGTTAGATAAACTTAAAATTTTTGTGTTGCATGTTCACTTTTCAAACATTTTTAAACTGTTTTTCTACATGTATTTGTAAAGATCGACCTACTAAGTATGGTAAAGTAACGTCAAAATCAACGTTTAAAAAACGATGGTTTGTTTATGTTATATAAACGGTTGATTTAGGGTTGTATTTCTACTATTTATAGGTATACGTTTATAAACAGTTTATTCAACCCTTATTTTTACGTTAAAGTAACAACAGAAGTAAACGTTTTAATAACAACTTGCCATAACGTAATTAAAACGTTGATTTACTGTTGAATTTTTATTATTGGTCACATATATTATAGTGTGTTACTGAGACACCGCCACGGTTGACCCTTGACTTTGATTGAACTTGCTATGTCACTTAACATAGAATTGTCAGATAAAATTATTGTTTGATCGTCTTGATACAAATTAAAAATTGCATGTTATGTGCATCGCAAAGCTTGGTTTCCTTCTTTCATCAATATTGTAAAGTGTTTTTGACTCTAGGTAAGTTTCAATTATAAGCTTTTTTATGTTATGTTGATTGAAAGCTAAAATTTATATAATAGGTATATCTGAAAATTATCTTGTCGTTGTAGCACCTGAAGAGGATCCGCGTTAGTGAAACTGTGTCTTCATTTCCGAATATGTTTTCTTCACTGACTTACTTCATAGATATATAGGTAATTATAAAAGATTCATTTTTAGATGTAATTAATAAATTTGCCAAAATTAAAAATATATTAGAGTATCATTCTCTAAACACGAATGAAATTGTGAATAAACTACGATTGAATAGTTCCCTCCAATGAGAAACACCTTCCGGAATTTCAAGCAGCCCACTCAATAAAGAAGCATTTTAAAAGTTTAATGAGTGATTAAAATTAAATGAAAATATTAGGTAAGTTATTCATATGTCTTGAGAGAATGAAATGTATTTAACACTTGTACGTATTTATTTTAGGTTAACAGATTAGCAGTGCTCGGAGGATGCACTGTGGAAAATGCAACTGGACAAGAGGATTTACTCTTTAAATCGATGAAATTAATGGACATTATAAAAGGTAATTACAATATGACTTCACTGTTTGTTGGTAAAATAAGAGTTTATCTTATTTTCTGTTAAATTGTTCAATAATTTGAGAATTGACCTTCTTCTGAATTTTAATATTTTTATAATATAAGGAAATGTTTGTCCTCTTATCTCTCATTCAATATGTTATTATATCTGCTAAAATATTATTTGAGAGTTTTAATTTTTTCTTTAATGGTATAAGAAATGTATTGTATCTATTATTCGAATTCCGAATAAAAATAAAGTAACAACCACATTACATGTTTGAATTTATTATTTTGGTCAAAACATTGGAATAAACTTACAACCTCAACGTAACTCTGTTTATTTCCTTTTTCTTTTGCATATAATAAGCATGGTATATATATACAAAAGCAATACACACAAGAACAGTTGCTAAAGATAAATACAAATATAGTTATACACTGCAAGTTTTTGTAAATAAATTAAAAGAAAGGGA
>JAWQRP010001806.1:0-17575 GCA_033557875.1 Quadriops clusia | reverse complement strand
ACTATATTATATACCCATATATAGGGTTACCATAATTATGAACCTTCAAACCGGGGCAGAATCGTTTAGAGGGGGGGGGGTTGTAGTAGTAATACTCCATGATAAAAAAAACCTACCCACTTATGGTCTCATTATTTATTTGTAATTCATTTTGCAGAGGACTACTACTTGGTAATTGTTGTAGTAGGTAACTTAAGTAATAATTTCCATTAAGAAAACTTAAAATTACTTATTATAATTATTTCTCGCACCAATTATACTTTTCATAACTGTGAACTTTTTTTAATAGGCTTTCATTGTTTTTTATTTTTTCGTTAAATTCATTGCATGTTATCACGCCAAAATTTAATTTGCAATACACTAACTCTTGTGGGAGTTTTACATGCGATCGAGTGGTCGTTGCTGCGAAATTTGCCACTATCTCATATTGGCTGAAGGAGACCAGTTTTCGCATCCGTCCTCGTGCGTTTCATCGTGACATTACAAATAACTGGGACAGAATAGCAAACCGGGCGGGACACCGGGGCAAATGTCTAAAACCGGGACAATCCCGGTCAAACCGGGACGTATGGCAACCCTACCTATATACCACAATTGGTACTCTATATACCTTAAATAAAATTTAATGTAAGTACTTACTTACGATTCATTCCCGACAATGAAACAAATTCACAAATAACGTAAAAATACTAATCATAAATGCACTCACCAAAGCCATAGACTTCTTGAACTGCCTGACGATGATCTGCGGGTGCAAGTTAGAGTGGTCGATCGCCAGATGTTTAAACAGCTGCTCGACGGAGAAGTCCCCTTGAGGGCAATATCGGCAATGAAACATGAACATTCCGTGTTTCTTCTGATGGTACAGCATCACGTCCGCCTTCTCCGTCGTCGAAAACTCACAGAAATTGCACTGTTTCACGACTTTCTGCGTCAAATGCTGCAGGTACTCGGCGACGGTCAGCATTTCTCTCCGACAACTCGGCGTCCCGCACACAAACGGTTTTATCAAAGCCCGCAACCGCATCGGCTGAAGCTGAAGCTGCGTCTTGTCCAAGATGTTCACGAAAGTCGATACGATCATCTGAGGTTCCTTCTCAGGATGCACGCACTTCTGATGGGTCTTCACGTAATCGCAGCACACTCCCCGATAGAAGCAATACGCACAGGTAAACTTGGAGGTCCCGTGACGGAGAGTAACGTGCTGGGCGATATGGTTAACTGAGGTCTTGAAGTTGCAGTAGAAACAAGGCACATGCCCTGTTAAGTTCGGATGGCCCTTTAGGTGAGCATCGAAAAGCTTTCGACTGTTGATGGCGTAGTTGCACCTGATTTGGGGACACTTGTAAAGGGGGGCCCCATCGATGTTCAGGATTTCGTCGATGGCCGACTGGACCTTCCTGGGCGAGTTCATTTCCTCGGGAGTCATTGGGTGCTCGAGCATTATCACCTTTTCCAGTTTTTTCGTGCTTGTCGAGGCCATAGGGCTTGAGGTGTCTCGTTTGGGTTGAAGGTTTGAGTCTTGAGTTGAAACGAGTTGATTTGAAGCGAGTTGATTTGAAGCGAGTTGATTTGAAATGATTTGACTTAAAGGGAGTTGATTTGATATGAGATGATTTAAAACGAGTGGATTTGAAGCATTTTGAGGTGAATCGTCTCGATGTGACGCATTTTGAAGTGAGGTATTTTGTAGAGAAGTGTTTTGATGCGCAATTTTTTGAGGTGTAGTCTTTAGAAGCGATCTGGGTGATGTTCTTTGAATCACAGGACCTTGAAGAGTTGACTCTTCAAGATTGGTGCCTTCATTAGATGACCCACAAGATTGGGAGTCTGCTAGGGACACCACATTCGAAATAACAAAGCCGAATTTTGGAGGTTGGGATGCTACATCTTCAGCCTAGTGGACAAAATTGAAATAATATTAATAATTATTTATTATTATAATATTAATAATTGTTTATTATAATATTAATAATTGTTTATTATTATAATTATTTTCTTGATTTGAACCCATTTAGTTGTTTTACTAATATAATGATATAAGTAGATCGTACTTCAACTATTTATTTTTAATGCACAACCGGTTTCGGGTTATATACCCATCTTCAGGTGCTAAAATATTAATTATATATGAAAAATGTTAAAAATGTCATATGTAATTAAATTATTGATCAATAATTTAATTACATATGACATTTTTAATATTTTTCATATATAATTAATATTTTAGCACCTGAACATGGGTATATAACCCGAAACCGGTTGTGCATTAAAAATAAATAGTTGAAGTACGATCTACTTATATCATAATATTATTATTATAATATTAATAATTCTTTATTATTATAATATTAATAAATATTAATAGTATTGGGTATAAGGTCAAAAAATATATATTTATAGATAGTTAAATATACATTTTTATACCTTATACCCAATACTATTAATATTTAATAATATAAAATAATAGGTCAAAAAACAAAAAAGTTTTAATATAATATTAATAATCATTTATTATTATAATAGTAGTAATCATTGAAAATGATGCATTCGACATCAACTTTGCACTGTTTATCCCATAAATAACAATAAAATTGGGTTTAGAATAGAATTGAAAATAGTTAAAAAATTCTGAGCAAAACTCATTCTTCAACAGTTAAATAAAACATTTCGTGTAAAGTTCTGGCCTTCTGAGGAAATCAATTTTTGAATAAAAAATATTTAAGCTCAAATCATATCTTTAGATCACATCTTTATAAATAAACAATGACATCTTCAGAAATCAAAATTATTTCTTGACCAATTGAAATTTTTTAAGCGAAAATTAAGTCTTTAGAAATAATTTTTTTTCAAGCAAAAGTTAATCTTTAGAAGTACATCATCTTTAAGAAGCAAAATTGACACCTTGAGAAACCAAAAATTACTAACTTGTTTAAAAAAAAAAGACATATTGGGAAGTCAAAAATGACATTGTCAAAAATGACTTGTAAAAAACGACATTGTAAAAAATGACATTGTAAAAAATGACATTGTAAAAAATGACATTGTAAAAAATGACATTGTAAAAAATGACATTGTAAAAAATGACATTGTTAAACATGACATTGTCAAAAATAAAATATTGTCTCGAAGTACAGTACAGAGAGTCAACATTATTGTTTTAAAGCAAAAATGACTTTGAGAAGTCAAAAATCACCTTCAGACATCAAACATCATCTGCAGAAATCAAATATCATCTGCAAACATCAAACATCATCTGCATAAATCTTCAAAACTCAAAAATCTTCTACACAACTCAAAAATCTTCTACACAACTCAAAAATGACGTCTTGAGAAGTTGAAAATTGAAATGGAAAAGCCAAATACTGTTCTAGTCAGACATACAAAACTCGTAAAGATAAATACCAATTGATACAAATTGTTATTCAACTGATGAAGACTTATTTTAAAATAAGTAAAACGATATATTAATTTTATAAATCAATCTTGATAAAAAAAAATCTTTTATGGGACAAGCAGTGTATAATAAAAGAGGAAGAAATAGAACATCATCTTCGAATAGCTCAAATTAATTAGCGTTACTTACCTGTGATATCACATTGGTGATCTTGAATGAAAATGGAGAATCTTTCGCCATTGTAATAATCGGTTCGTTAGGGACCACTTGCAATGACTTCAAAGGTTCTTCGAAAGACTTCGAAGGCTCTTGGAAAGAAGTTGACGGTTCTTGGAAAGATGTCGATTGTTCGTGGAAAGATGTCGATGGTTCATGGAAAGATGTCGAAGGTTCATGGAAAGATGTCGAAGGTTCATGGAAAGATGTCGAAGGTTCATGGAAAGATGTCGATGGTTTATGGAAAGATGTCGATGGTTCATGTAAAGACGTCAACCGTTCTTGGAAAGACATCGATGGTTCTTGGAAAGCCGTCGAAGGTTCTTGGAAAGATGTCAAAGATTCTTGGAAAGATGCTGATGGTTCATGAAAAGACGTCGACTGTTCTTGGAAAGTCATCGACTGTTCTTGAAAAGACGTTGACTGTTTTTGGAAAGTCGTCGACTGTTCTTGGAAAGACGTCGACTGCTCTTGGAAACACGTTGACTGTTCTTTGAAAGACGCCAAGGATAAAGATCCCGAAGACCCAGGCAAAGATGTTGAAGACCCTTGGAATGGTGACGAAGATCCTTGAATACCAGAAGTTGGAAGTTCCCGGAAGATAGTAGAAGTCTCCCTAGAATCTTGCGCCAGCAAAGTCGGACTAGTTAAGCCACTACCAGCCAATTCTAAGTCTCTCAGTTGTGCTTCGACCTCTGTTAAGTGTAACTGCAGGTGTTCGAAAGCATCCGCTAAGGTCAGCTTGTCGGATTGCTTCTCGATTTTAACATTGCAGACTTCGCACTTATTCAATTGTAGGATATAATCGGCGTGCTTGTTCGTAATGTGTCTCTGGAAGAAGGATTTCATTGGGGTCCTGTAGGCACACGTTGGAACTAAGCAGGAGTACAAAATAGCATCCCTGAAGTCTCTCGCTTCTATTTCTCCAATTTTGAAGATGAATTTGCTCGGAAGTTGGGATTCGGAGAAGTTTAGTTCCTTTAAGGGAGTCAATGGGGGCATTTCTTGCAATTGGTCTTGTAGTCGATTGATTATTTTAGAAATTACAGTTCTCCGTTTCGGTGATGAAAGGATCCGAGTCTTTTGTTTGGAATCTTTGTCACCCTCTTGGTGAGAAGGTGCTTCTTGATTAGAAGACGTCTTTTGGTTACAAGATGCATTTTGGTTAGAAGATGCATTTTGATTAGAAGATGCATTTTGATTAGAAGATGCATTTTGGTTAGAAGATGCATTCTGGTTAGACGATGCATTTTGGCCAATCTTCGAAACCTTAGGAATAATTATTTGGTTTGTAGTCTGTCTCGCGTGGCGTTCTTCAGTCGAAGGGTCTTCTAGAAGTGTTTCATTTAACGACTCGACTGACTTAATGATTAATTTGGGGAACTTTAAAGATGGCGAATCTCTCCTGGTCATCTCTACGTTTTCCAAAAATTCTAGGCAACTGTTTTCGCTTGTTAAGTCGTCCAAAGTATCGGTTAACTCGAAGGTTTCGTTTGTGGAAGTTTCCAGATTTTCGTTTGTAGTAGTTTCGCTTGTGGTAGTTTTGTTTATGGTAGTTTTGTTTATTGTAGTTTTGTTTATTGTACTTTTGTTTATGGTAGTTTTGTTTATGGCAGTTTCATTTGTGGTAGTTTCACTTGTGGTAGTTCCATTTGTGGTAGTTTCATTTGTGATAGTTTCATTTGGGGTAGTTCCAAAGTTTCCACTAGTTGTTCCGATGCTCTCGCTAGTGGTTTCTGTGTTTCGAGATGGACCGATATTATTCTTAGCATAAATGTGGAATCGATGCTGCAACTTCATGGCGATGCTCGACCTGCAGAGTTTGAGGACCTCATTAATCTGCTCCATCTTCTTATGGCGATCTTCGTCAATGCGGTTGTTTTCTTCGATAATGTCGGTCTCGCACATGAAGATGTTCAGGTCGGGTTCCTTCTTCTCGTCGTCCTTCAATTCCTTCTTGATCTCTCGTTTCATGAAGTCTTGCTTGGGCTTTAAGTTATGGAGCAAGTCTTGTTTGGATTTGTGCTTTCTTCTGGTCACCATTCCTTCTTTGTGCGAAATGTCCTCTGGGCACTCTTGTTTCAATTGAAGGCCTCCAAAGGTATTGTCGGTTCGTCGACGTCTTCGTTGATTGAACATGTCCTCATCGTTATCTTCCAATAAGTCTTCGGGAGAGTTTTCCGGGAATTGGTCTTCTGAGAGATCGTCTTCGAGGTCATTATTGTCAAGAAGATCGTCTCCAGATTGATCATCTACAAGTAAATTGTCGCCAAGTAGATCATCTCCAAATCGATTATCTCCAAGTAGATCGTCTTCGAATCGATCATTTCCAAGTAGATCATCCCCAAATTGATCATCTCCAAGTCGAT
The DNA here is from genome assembly GCA_033557875.1 of Quadriops clusia. Lineage (NCBI taxonomy): Eukaryota > Metazoa > Arthropoda > Insecta > Coleoptera > Hydrophilidae > Quadriops > Quadriops clusia. Next base: position 11,593 of record JAWQRP010001806.1, on the reverse strand, counting down.
AACCTCCAAGTCGATCATCTCCAAGTCGATCATCTCCAAGTCGATCATCTCCAAGTCGATCATCTCCAAGTTGATCATCTCCAAGTTGATCGTCTCCAAGTTGATCGTCTCCAAGTTGATCTTCTCCAAATCTATCGTCACCAAAAGTTAACAAACCCCTCCCAGAGGCCCTTTGTCCCCGGGTTTGCTTCAACTTCTTACCCCCAGGTTTTGGCCCAGGTTTCTTGCGAACCTTAGTGGGCTTATCTCCCCCTAATGCATCGCCCATCTTTCTTTTCAGAGTGTTCTTGCTTCTTTTCAAAGAGTTTGCATCTTCAGCTTCGTCGACAAATTTACCGTCTTCACCAGTTCCGTCATCGCCATCCTTGCTCGAGTCGCAAACTTGTCCCATTTCATTGGGATCCGGGACAGTGCTGTCCGGTTCGCTAGGCCCTTCTTCGACTTGGTTCTGCTTCGAAGATATTAAAGACATGCTGACTTTGAAGACTTTTGCTTTGTTGGAGTGGTAGATTCGGACGTGTTCCGTGACGAGGTGCTTCTGGACCTGGAGGAAGTTGCAGTCGCTGCAGATGTATCCGAAGACTAAATGGTAGTTCGGGGGCAGCGGGCGCATTGGTTTTGAAGAAGCCTGAGCCACGACGAACGGGAGGTTGTGATTGGTCATAAGGTGGGTTCTTAGGCACTTCTTGTTGGGGGTCTTGAAGGTGCAATTGGCGCAATGGTAGCGGTATTCACCGGTATGGACTGTCAAGTGTTCGTAGAAGACCTCAGTCGAAGACCGGAAGGTCTTGAAGCAAAAGCGGCACTGATAATCGAACTTGATGCGCATTTTGCGGGCATCCAGGGTGTCAACTTCGACGATTTTGTCGAAGCCTTTGTCGAGACCTTCCTTAATGGCCTTCTCGGATTCTTCAGGACTTAACCTGGAGATGAAGCATTCGTGATTTGGGTGGCTGTTCCTGTAGTGGTTCGTGAGATACAAAGCAGTCAAACTGCACAATTTGCACTTTTCCTTCTTCCCCACTGCGAAGTAGTAGTCCTTGGAAGGTTCGACGTATTCTGGTTCCATCGGGACTTGTTCGTCCCCGACGTCCGCCGTCTCATCTTCGGAATCATTCGAGGAATCGCTCGAGCTTGACTCCATCTGACTGCTCGTCTCGAATTCATTGCTCGTATCCAAGACAGACCTCACCGGTTTCTTCCTGTTCTTCTTCGTGATCTTCCCTTGCGCCCAGCTCGTCACCCGCTTCTTCTTCCCCTTCTGGTGCCCTTGGACCTTCGACTCCTCTTCATCTTCGTCTTCGTTCTCGATGGTCGAGTTGAAAGCGGAGACCTCGCTTTCTGTGTCAGGCTCTTTGTAGTCTTTGGTGTTCTTTGCGTTCCGGCAAATCGACTTCCTGCGCCCTTTAACCTTGACTGGTATCGAGACCACCGAAGTCATACTTTCCGTGTCGGTCGAGTCCAACATCGATTTGTCTATTGGTTTCGCCGCCGCAGCTCTTCCTCGAGTTGTCCTGACATTCTCGTTAGATTTTCCTCGTTCGTTTGGTTTCTCCCGTTCGATTGTTTTCTCCCGTTCGTTTGTTTTCTCCCGTTCGTTTGTTTTCTCTCGATCATTTGTTTTCTCTCGTTCATTTGTTTTCTCTTGTTCATTTTTCTCTAGTTCATTTGCCTTCTCTCGATTATTTGCTTTCTCTTGTTCACTTGATTTTCCTTCAAAGACGTGATTGTCGCTTTCACTCTCAGAATTCGGTTTCTCGTCCATATCCAATTTCTCAATAACCACTCTAAGATTGGATCCTCGAGTTCTTGGCGATTCCAGGACCAAGGGGATCTTCTTCGGAGGTTCCATCTCTCCCACTTTATTCAACGTCGTTAATTCTGGTTTCTTGGCATCACCTTTCTTCACCTCATTTTCGTCCTTGTGAGGTTGATTTTGTGTGCAGATGCGCTTCGTGTTGATCTCGTAATTGTCTTTCCCCATGAGCATCTCTTTGATGTCTTCGTGCAGTTTGTCGAGTTCGGACCGTCGAGCTTTCTTCACGATCGCTCTCCGGAAGGATCTGGCCTTTGTGTTAATGTTAGTGTCTTCAGATTGGTCATCGGTGGTTTCCTCAAAATCGTCTTGGGTTGCTTGAAGTTTGTCTTGAATGTTGTCTTGGATGTTATGGAGACTTTGAAGGTTGTCTGTAAATTTATCGTCACCTTCGAGTGTGTCATCCTCTTTGAAAGATTCACTGGTTTTGTCCAGAGTTGTTTCAGATTCCAAATCAAGTATTGTTTTCTCCAAATCAACAATTGTTTTTCCTGAATCGACATTTGTTTTTCCTGAATCGACATTTGTTTCCCCTGATTCGACAACTGTTTTTCCTGTATCGACAATTGGGGATTCTTCCCCAAAACTGCTTTTCTTTCTTCGTTGAGCAGCCAATTTTTTCCCCACATTCTTCTTCGTTTTTCCTTTTGGCGATTTCTTCTGCTTTGTTTGCTTCGTAGGTGTGGTGCTCTTCCCCTTAGCATTCTTCCCTAAGCTACCTTTTTGATTGACTGAGTCAACACCTTCCGTTTGCTCTTCACCAACTACATCTTCACTATCTAACTCTTCTCCAATTGTACCTTCACCAACTGTTTCTTCGCTCACCCTTTCTTCACCAGTTTTCCTCTTTTTGTTCTTCGCCACGTTTCTCTTAGTCTTGCTAATACTGCTGCTTCGGCTGTTGTCTTCACCTTCATCTTCGCTGCTCCCTGCCGAGCTGTAAAGAATCTTCTTGATCCTATCGAATTTCTTGCTGTCCTTCTCGTGCAACACGCTCTTGATGAGCTTCATGATTCTGTCGCTTTCCGAGCTTTTGTCTTTCTTCATAGTCAGGAACTGTTGGCAAATCTCCAAACTCAGATCTTCACGCTCGGCACTCAACGATCTTTCATGACCTTCCTCATCTTCCGAGGTAAAATCCTTTTCGGATTCCACCACAGAAACCGGTTTCTTCTGCACTTTATTCCGCGTTGAAGATCTGGTCTTGGGTTTGGAATCTTCAGGATCTTCGTCGTCACTTTCTTTATATTTTACTTCGGTCGCTCTCGATTGCCTCGTTCTTCTTCTCGTTTCCATCGGTTTGACTTGTGACTCTCCACTTTCTTCATCTTGTGCTTTGGTTCCTTCTTCTGCTTCATTTCCTGCCTCATCCATTAATTTGCTTTCTTCAGCCAATTCTTTTAGTTCTTCGTTTAGTTCTTCAAGTTCTTCTTCTGACGGTATTTTCTTTTTGCCCAATATTCTTTTTTGTTTGTTTTGTGCATTAGCTTTACCTTTTGATCTAAGTTGCTTGGTTCCTAATGCTTGCTTGTTTTCTAATGTTTCTTTGTTTTCTAATGTTTCTTTGTTTTCTAATGTTTCTTGCTTTTCTAATGTTTCTTTGTTTTCTAACGTTTCTTTCTTTTCTAATGTTCCTTCGTTATCTACATTCTCTTCTTCACCTTCCATTCTATCATCAAGTTTCTTTAATTCACCTCCTTTTTTAGCATCTTCGGAGATTTTCTCTTGTTCAGCCTTGCCAGGACTCGGCGGACGAATTTTCTTGGGAATCTTAAAGTTTTTGATTCCGTAACCTTTTCCGCTGACCTTCTTTTCCCCGTACAAGCTGTCGAGAGGAGAAACAAAATTGTCGACATTGCTTTGTTTCGTCAATTCCAAACTCGACTCGGTGCTACCACGGCATTTGCGTAACAATCTCTTCACCTTCCTGAGTCTCATCTTGCGTCTCGATTTTGAGCTTAGATTGCTTTCAGTATTGTTAGAAGACGAGTCACTCCAATCAGAGAATGGGTCAGAATCGTCGGGAATATCTTTGATCCTGTTGAATTTGCGGGTGTCCGAGTCGGCTTTGTCATTGCTTCCTTTAGGATCATCTTTGCTTGCTTTAGGATCCGCTTTGCTTGCTTTAGGATCATCTTTGCTTACTTTAGAATCATCGTTGATTGCTTTAGCCTCATCTTTGCTTGCATCTTTGTTCGACTTCGAGTCTTGAGTCTTCAGATCGCTTTCGTTCAATTTCAGTTCAAGACCTTTATTTCCTCTACTTTCGTTCGTCTTTGAGTTATCATCGCGAGATTTTGGATCGTCTTTGCTTGATCGGGAGTCATCATCATCGTTTCTCAAGCTGAGATCTTTATTTAATTTAGGATCACCTTTACTTAATCTAGGATCATCTTTGGCTAATCTAGGATCATCTTTGTTTAATCTAGGATCATCTTTGTTTAATCTAGGATCATCTTTGCTTAATCTAGGGTCATCTTTGCTTAATCTAGGATCATCTTTGTTTAACCTAGGATCATCTTTATTTAACCTAGGGTCTTCTTTACCTAATCTAGGATCGTCTTTGTTTACCCTATTATCATCTTTCCCTAAATTATCCTTACTTAAGTTAGAGTCATCTTTGGTACCTTTGCTCTGTCTAGGGTCATCTCTATTTAACCTCGGATCTTTAAAGCCCGTCTTAGGATCAACCTCGTCTCGTGACACCGATCTCTCTCTTTCCCTTCGACCTCCGAAGTCTTCTCTCGTCCCAGACTTCGTTTGATCTCCTTTAACACCTTTATTTTGCCCTTCGTTCCCTTGAAAGTCTCGAGACTCTCGCCGTTGCATCTCTTTGTGTTGCCGATAAGTCATCTCTTGGCCACTGAACCTCGGGCCACGGTTTCTGTATCGATTGGAATCTGGGCCAAAACGGCCAGGGTCTTGCCCAAATCGCCGGGAATTTTGCCCAAATCGATTCGGATTTTGCCCAAATTGATTAAGGTCTTGCCCAAAACGATTGGCGTTTTGTCCGAACTGATTGGCATTTTGCCCAAACAGATTGGCGTTCTGCCCAAATTGATTAGCGTTTGGCCCAAATTGGTTAGCATTTTGTCCAAATTGGTTAGCATTTTGTCCAAATTCATTAGTATTTGGTCCAAATGGGTTAGCGTTTTGTCCAAATTGACTAGGGTTTTGCCCAAACCCAGCATTATCATGAACAAACCGATTAGAATCTTGGCCAAATCGATTGGAATCATTGTCAAATCGATTGGAATCTTTGTCAAATCGATTGGAATCTTTGTCAAATCGATTGAAATCTTTGTCGAATCGGTTGGAATCCTTGCCAAATCGACCCTTTTTGCCACGGAACGGACTGCTACATCTTCGAAAAGAGCGGAATCGATCTTCGTTGCCTGGAAATGGACTTTCACCCCCAGTTAGTCGAGGCTCATCTAAGGAATCATTCCCAAATCTATCGTCTCCTGAAAATCTGTTATCGTTAAAAGATCCGGAGAAACGATTGTCATTGCCGGAAAATCGATTATCATTGTCTTGAAAACGATTGCCAAATCGATTGTCCTCGTTAGGAAATAGACTGTCATTGTTAGGAAATCGACTATCTTTGTTGGCAAATCGACTATCGTTGTTAGGAAAGCGACTGTCATTGTTAGGAAATCGATTATCATTGTTAGGAAATCGATCGTCATTGTTGGGAAATCGACTATCATTGTTGGGAAATCGACTATCATTGTTGGGAAATCGGTTGTCATTATTAGGAAATCGATTGTCATTGTTAGAAAATCGATTGTCATTGTCTGAGAATACATTATCGTTAGCAGGGAATTGATTGTTGTTGCTTGGGAATAAACGGTCGTTCCCTGGCAACCTGTTGTCGTTCCCAGGAAACCTAATGTCATTCCCTGACAACCTGTCATTCGGATGAATATCATTGAATGTACCCTCATTAAAGGGACCATCATTTCCTCGATTAACATTATTCAATCGATTATCGGGGAATCGACCATCTCCATGGAATCGGTTATTGAATTGTCGATCCGCATCATTCGGGAATATGTTCTGAAGGTTCCCAGGATTTTGCAGAGGAGGCGAGATGATCTGAGGAGTGTTTTGGCCTACAAGAGGCATGTTTGGGCTTAATAGAGGAATGTTTTGACCTAAAACAGGTAAGTTTTGACCAACCAGAGGCATATTTTGACCAATCTGAGGCATATTTTGACCAATCTGAGGCATATTTTGACCAACTAGAGGCATATTTTGACCAACTAGAGGCATATTTTGACCAATCTGAGGTATATTTTGACCAATTTGCAATATGTTTTGGCCCATTTGAGACATGTTCTGGCCAACCTGATTCATGTTCAACCCTTGTTGGTTCGGAAAGAAATCCACAGGTCCCATTTGAGTCAAATCGTATTCGTTCAAAATGGTTTTGTTCAGAGCCTCGAAGGGGTTAAATCCTCTTGAGGCAGCGGCTGGAGGAATAAAAATGTTTTGATTGACGTTGATGGTTCCAGAGAACGTTTTCTGGTTGATTTGTGTGTTTCTCTGGAGGTTTGTCTGTGCAGTGATCCCGAATGGTTCTTCTGAAACGCTTTTCTGAATCCACGGGTTGATTTTCGAGACTGCTTTGCTTGCGTCAAAATCAGGTCGCTTCGAGATTTTCGTGTCATAGGTCAAGTCGACGGTGGGTAAGTTTCCGTCGAAAGAAGACTTGTTCGAGTCGAGAGATCTGTTCGAATCGAATGGTCTGTTCGAATCGAATGGTCTGTTCGAATCAAAAGGTCTGTTCGAATCAAAAGGTCTGTTCGAATCAAAAGGTCTGTTCAAATCAAAAGATCTGTTCGAATCGAAAAGTTTGTTCAAATTCTTGAAATTAAATTGTTGTAAAGTAACATCAGTCGGACTATTAAGGAATGGTATCTTAGGTTCCTTACTGATTCGGTTTTGGATCGAGTCCTCTAGTTCTTGCTCAAGTGGAGTGTCCACGCTTAGTTTTCTTGGTTTTTTAACGTATTTATCGGCAAGCCGTTCAAAGACTTTATCTTCTGGTTTCTTTAGTTCTGGTAGATTTCTTTTGTTCTGTTGTGTTGTATCGAGGATTAGTGGCTTTCGTTTGGTTTTGCCGTCGGATTTGGTTTTCTCCTTAGAGTCGGTTTTCTCCTTAGAGTTGGTTTTCTCATTAGAATTGGTTGTGTCATTAGATTTGGTTGTGTCATTAGATTTGGTTTTGCCATCGGTTGAGGTCTTCGTGACTTTGGTTCCAAGTTTTTCTATGTTTTGTTCATGTTTTAAGCTTTTGTTTCGTTTGGATGAGTCGTCACGTTTTTTGCTTTTCTTGTCGGAAGATTTCTCGATTAGTTTCTCCTTAGTAATGCCAAGTTTGTTGTCACCTGACTTGTTTTCGATCAGTTTGGTATTGTCAGTCTTTTGCTCTGCGAGTGCTTTGTTTGATAATTTATCTCCTGATTTCTTATCTTCACATCTTGGGTGGTCTATTTGTGGATCAACTAGTTTTTTGTTATCAACGTTTTTGTCATCGACTTTTTTGTCGTCAACTTTTTTGTCGTCAACTTTTTTGTTGTCAATGTTTTTGTCGTCAACTTTTTTGTCATCAACTTTTTTCTTATCAATTTTTTTGTTATCAGACTTCTTGTTTCCTGATTCATTATCATTTAATTTTTTATCAGTGGTTATATTATTATCTGACTTTTTAGCCATTGGTATTTTATCGTCTGATTTTTTCTCATCTGATTTTTTCTCGTCTGATTTTTTCTCATCCGACTTTTTGTTAATAGTTTTCTTATTAACCAACGTTTTATCATCCAAGGTTTTATCATCTAACTGTTTCTCATTCGACTTATCCCTCAGTCTGTCCTTATCACGATGTTTGCTTTTGTGTTTCTTATCCTTCTTATCTTTGAATTCACCCTTCTCAGTCTTTCCTGATGCGCTGCCAGCTAGAAAATTCTCTGTTGAGCTCCCTTCACTTGAGCAATTATTGCTGTTCGCATTGCTTAAAATAGTCTTATCATTGCTTACACTTCCTTTATCAATTATACTTTGTTTATCAATTATACTTTGTTTATAAATTATACTTTGTTTATCAGTTACACTTTGTTTATCAGTTACACTTTGTTTATCATTTACACTTAAACTGGACTTATGGCTGTTTAAACTTAACTTCAGAGTGTTTAAACTCGATTTAGGACTGTGTAAACTCGACTTAGGACTGTTTAACGAACCACTGCTTAAACTCACTTTATCTTTGCTGAATGTTAATTTATCACTGCTTAGACTCGATTTATCACCGCTTAGTGTTGATTTATCACCGCTTAATGACGATTTATCACCGCTTAACGTTGATTTATCACCGCTTAATGACGATTTATCACCGCTTGACGTCGATTTATCACCGCCTATCGTCCATTTATCACCGCCTATCGTCCATTTATCACTGCTTATAATCGACTTATCGTCGCTTAACGCCGATTTATCGCCGCTTATAATCGATTTCTCACCGCCTAACGTCGATTTATCACCGCTAATAGTCGATTTATCACTAGTTAGCATCAATTTACCATCACTTGATGCGAATTTTTCTGCCCTCAAAGTTAGTTTACCACCTTCAAAAGTAAATTTACCACTTACTAAAGTCGGTTTATCAATTTCTAAAGTCGCTTTACCACTTTCCAAAGTCGCTTTACCACTTTCCAAAGTCGCTTTACCACTTTCCAAAGTCGCTTTACCACTTTCCAAAGTCGGTTTACCACTTTCCAAAGTCGTTTTGTCATTTTCTAGAGTCGATTTCTCACCTTTGATTAAACTCGATTTGCTCGTTGTCAATTTTCCTTCTTTACTTAACTCTAGTTTATCAGTGCCGTGAGCCGACTTATCACCAGATTTACCATGAGTAGCCTTACTAGAAGATTTATCACGCTTCTTATGCTTGTTGTTATCAGTCTTGCTGTTATCTAATTTGTGTGATTTGTTATCCGATTGGAGGTTGGCTGATTTGTTTTCAGATTTGCTGTTTTCTGATTTGCTCTTCTCTAATTTGTTCTCATTTGATTTGGTCTTATCTGATAGGCTCTTATCTGATTGGTTCTTATCTGATTGATTCTTATCTGATTGGTTCTTATCTGTTTGACTCTTATCTGATTGGCTCTTATCCGATTGGTTCTTATCGGATTTGCTCTTATCCGATTGGTTCTTGTCGGATTGGCTCTTATCTGATTTGGACTTAACTGATTTGGTCTTATCTGGTTTGGACTTATCTGATTTGGACTTATCCGATTTGGAATTATCCGATTTGGAATTATCCGATTTGGAATTATCCGACTTGGAATTATCCGACTTGGAATTATCCGATTTGGACTTATCTGATTTAGACTTATCCGATTTCAACTTTTCTGATTTGCTGTTATCCAAGCTATTGTTATCCGTTTTATGATCAGATTTGTTACGATCCGATTTGTTATGATCAGATTTGTTACGCTCAGATTTGTTATGGTCAGGTTTGTTATGATCCGATTTGTTATGATCAGATTTCTGATGATCGGATTTGCGACTATCGGCCTTCTCTCCGCGACTAGACTTATGCCGAGACTTCTCCTCGCTGGACTTATGGCGGGTCTTCTCGTCCCCAGAGGGGCCTTTGTGGGACCCTTTGGGTTTAGAGCTAGGAATGGGCATTGGTTTCGAGTAGTGCAGTTTGTTCTCGAGCAAACTGGGGGCCTCCTTCTTGTGGTCCCCGATGCCCCCGCTGTTGGCAATCGAGACATCTTCCTCGAGGAGCTCAAGGTCAGCGGCGCTAAGCAAAGGTTCCGAGCTGTCTGGTGCTTTCACTGGAAGGATCGTGGGGGGTTTCTGTACAGGGATGGTCTTGGAGGCCTTAAGGCTCTCCGCTGCCGTGCTGTAGATGCTTGGGCGATCTTCTTGGTACCTGTTGGTGCTTAGGTACCTAGTAGACCCTAGGTCCCTGCCAGGTCCTAGGTTTCTATCGGAACCTAGGTTTCTATGGGATTCTAGGAATCTATCGGATCCTAGGTACCTGTCGGAGCCTAGGTACCTATCAGACCCCAGATATCTATCAGATCCGAGGTATCGGTCAGATTCAAGATATCGGTCAGATTCAAGATGTCTCCCAGATTCAAGATGTCTCTCAGATTCGAGATGTCCCTCAGATTGTCTCTCAGATGAAAGATATCTCTCAGATTCAAGATGTCTCTCAGATTCAAGATGTCTCTCAGATTCAAGATATCTCCCAGATCCAAGATACCTCTCAGAGTCTAGATCTCTGTTAGGCCTGAGGTCCCTGTTAAACCTGAGGTTCCTGTTAGACCCCAGGTGCATGCTGGGTTTATCCAAGAAGTCGTTCATATCATCGTCCGTCGGAGACATTGGAGTCTCGGGAATCTTCTCAATAGGAATCAGCTTGGGGCGATGGCCAAACCCCGATTGTAACTCGGGCTCTGGACTGGGGCTCTTGGGGGTCATCTGAAAAGACTGGAGCTTCGCCCTGGCCACGTTAAGTTTTAAGGCGTTCATTATGTGGTTTGCGTTAAGGCTAGGGCTCTCTAATTGTCCTGTTCCTATTCCTATTCTTGGACTGAATTGAGTGTCCATGTTTGAGTAGGAGGGGCTGGAGTGGGGGTAATTGGGATCCGGGTGGGGGTAGTTAGGGTCCGGTAGGGGGTAGGAGGGGTTGCCTTGGGGGTAGTTAGGGTTAGGATGCGGATAGGAGAGGTTTGGTTGCTGGGGAAACGAGTGAGGTACCGAATGGTTTGCGTGAGGATTTGGCAGAGGATTCGAAAGGTTCGGGTGTGGATTGGAGAGGTTTGGATGAGGATTTGAAAGTGGATTTAATGGGTTTTGATGAGGATTTAAAGGGTTTTGATGAGGATTTGTAAGGGGATTCAAAGGGTTTTGATGAGGATTTGTAAGAGGATTCAAAGGGTTTTGATGAGAATTTGTAAGAGGATTCAAAGGGTTTTGATGAGGATTTGTAAGAGGATTCAAAGGGTTTTGATGAGGATTTGTAAGAGGATTCAAAGGTTTTTGATGGGGATTTGTAAGAGGGTTCAAAGGATTTTGATGAGGATTTGTAAGAGGATTTAAAGGGCTTTGATGAGGGTTTGAAAGATTTTGATGATGAGAGGTTGACCGGTTCGAGTGATACTGAAACGAATTGTTACCATGTGCAAATTTGGACGAATTTGGGCGGTTTGGGGAAAAGGGTTGCTTCGAGGGGTTACGGTTGCCCCTAAAATTCGGAGAAGGCTCAAAATTGAGGTCCAACGGTGGACGAAAAGTAGGGTCTTCGTTGAGAGAATTGCGTCTATAATGTTTCTTCGAGGGTTTAGTTGGCGGCCCGAAGAGTTTTTTATCGGGGGGTCCAAAAGGAGCGTCTTTGGGGTCCGAGGGACCAGGGGCATTATTTGGGTTTGGGGGATTAGTACCAGGGATAAATTCGCTAGACGATGATTTCGATGGCTTTTGAATTGCCTTCTCTGGAGTTTTAAAGGTATTTTGATTCTGTAACGAAGAGAGAGACTAAATGAAATAAAGCTAGTGAATTGACTTAGATGAACTGACGTAAATGCAGTAAGTGAACTGATGTAAATGAACGGATGCAAATGAACTGATGTAAATGAACGGATGCAAATGAACTGATGTAAATAAACTGATGTAAATAATCTGATGTAAATAAACTGATGTAAATAATCTGATGTAAATAAACTGATGTAAATAAACTGATGTAAATAATCTGATGTA
>JAWQRP010001805.1:0-17582 GCA_033557875.1 Quadriops clusia | reverse complement strand
GTAAGTGCAAAATTGAAGTTTTGAGAAAAAGAGGAAAATGTCTTTCAAATGAAATGTTTGGCACATATATCAAATATGTACATTTTTAATTAATGTAATTTGTAGATATAGGGTCAAATAATGGAAATAAATAGAAAGCAAAGTAATATGTTAAAACGGAATCAAACAAACTCAAAAAAAAATTTTAGGTGTCAGATACTGCAATATGCCACATTACTTCAATTATTAGTATTTATGCAAGATAATTTACGTTTTCAGAATAAAATGCAGTAATTTACAAATTTTACTACACTTTACTCTGCTTTCGGCATATAAATTCAAATTATGGTTGCAGATACTGCTTAAATAATTTTTAATTAATTTTAAATTGAAATAGTTCCCATTATCATAAAAAAGTAATTCTGATTTATGCATAAACTGCACTTCTTATCATTTCTTGTTTTCTCTCAGTTTCCCATCAATCTTTCTATACATCTGTTACCGTTACCTACCCTCCCATTTATATCCCAAATTATTATTATCGATCATTCCCAATTGTGTAGTTTGCATTGTAGGGTTTCAAAAAAGTCGTCTTTTTTTTACTCTTTTTGCGTTCTCGTTTGGTGCATTTACTACAATTATTATTTTATTTCAATTTTATTTTGGATTTGAAAAGTTTTACTGCTATTCTCTTTGCAACTATTTTTCTTGCTTCTTTGACTTGGATCCTGACTCTTTCCTTCTGTCTTCAGTCACGTTGTAACAATATTATTCCTAATTCTTCATTTCCAATCTTCTCATCCTTTCTTCATCTTCATTTTTTCTGTTATTTTCTCATTTTCTTCTTTTAGTATTGCATTCTTTCTTATCATTTTCTTTAATTCTTCCTGGTATAGTCTTTGTTCCTGTTTAATTTCTTGTATACCTCTTATTAACTCCGTTATTGACATGATAATCTCAATTTATTCACATGTTTGGAACAGTCGACAGTTCGCCTTATACCTCTACTGTCCCACTCTCACCGGTCGTCCCCCCGTCGCATGACCTTTACCTTAACCTAGTCTCAATCGTTTTGTATTTATTTCTTCAAACATCCACCTCATCATTACTTTCATCTTTTCTTCGTCTGTGAATCACTGCACAACTGTAAACTAACCGAAAAAACTTTCATTTTATGAGTGGATTATTGTTCCGAATACTGTCTCGTCTCCTCACCATGCGATCCAACAGTAATTGTACTATTTGCAATTTATATTTCCAATAAATAGAGTTACATAATGGTTCCTGAATAATAAATCCTAAATATTTTTTAAAATGAAAAACTTTTGTGAGATTTCTTAATTTATTTCCAATGAATTGTAAAAAAAACTATCTTCAAATTCCTTGATTAAATAACAAAATATTTACATATAGCGAAATTAATAAAATACTTCCTGTTGCCAATTTCAGGTAGTGGTGAAGTTCAACCTGAACTCTCAAGATTTCTAAGCGAACCTAAAACACTAGTTTCATCTGAGTCGGAGGAGTTGAACAGAGCCTTAGTGCTCACCTTAGCGCGAGCTACTCACGTCACAGGTGCAGACGGTTCATGGTGCACTGAATTATTAGCCACCGCTGCTGCGAGCACCCCCCACGCTTGGGCCCCCCATACATTAGAATGCTTCCCTCAGGCCTTGGCAGACTTCTTTATTCAACATGCTGTTCCGAAAGAGAACAAGCAACAGTTGAAAAAAGCAGTCGAGGAGGAGTATCGAAAATGGTCGTCAATGAACAACGAAAACGACATCATGGCTCATTTCGGAGTTGCAGGAGCTCCGCCCCTTTTCCTATGCCTCCTCTGGAAGATGTTGTTAGACACCGATCACATCAGCCCGATCGCTTATAAAATCCTAGAAAGGATTGGAGCTCGAGCACTCTCCGCTCATTTGAGGAAATTCTGCGATTGTCTTGTTTTCGAGTTTAGCAACAGCCCGGGGGGCCAGCACGTGAACAAGTGCGTGGATACGATAAACGACATGATCTGGAAGTATAACATTGTGACAATTGACCGACTTGTGCTGTGCTTAGCTTTACGCACTCAGGAGGGTAGCGAGGCGCAAGTCTGCTCATTTATCATACAGTTGGTGCTGCTTAAAGCCACCGAGTTCCGTAACCGGGTCCAAGACTTCGTCAAGGACAACTCGCCGGACCATTGGAACCAAACGAACTGGCACGAACGTCATCTGGAGTTCCACAGGAAATATCCGGAAAAGTTCGCACCAGAGGAACAAAGCAGCGGCTACCACCCTTACTTCGGGAATGTCTGTTTACGATTCCTGCCTGTTTTCGACATCGTGGTTCATCGTTTCTTAGAAATTCCACAGGTTACGAAGAGCCTGGAAATTCTGCTCGAACACCTGGGGTGCTTGTATAAGTTCCACGATCGTCCTGTTACGTACCTATATAACACGCTTCATTACTACGAGAAGATTTTGCGAGATAGACCGCCTCTGAAGAGAAGATTGGTTGCTGCTGTCTTGGGGTCTCTTAAGGAAACTCTTTCAGAGCCTTACCAGCTTTTTCTTACGAGGCCTATTGAAGACGTTTGGGTCCCAGAGTTGGATTACTATGTGCAGCTTGTTAAGAGAGTTGTTGATACTTTAGCAGGTATGTGGAAGTATAATTATTTTTTAATGTTTGATATAGGAAGCTTTACAATCACTATTGGGTTGCTTCATAAGTTCTTACTTCACTCCCCATTGCGAAGATTGAAACAGGGCTTCAATTCCGTTGCCAGCAATGTGGATGTTTTTATGATGGATAAGGTGGGGATGCGAGGCTGTGTGGGGTCCTTGATCGCACGGGATCCCTGATTTAGTTTTATTTGTAATGTTATTCTTAGTATAGTTATTGTTTCGTTTTTTTTTGTTTATTTATTTATTTTTTTTTTCATTTTTTTTGTGACCAACCCGGTAATTGGGATTTTCCTGTTCGGTTGAGTTTTGGAATAATAATAATAAGAAATCAATATTACAGAATTTTATTGGAACTAATAATAACACTGTACTAGTTGTAAAATCAGATAAACGGGTGATCCGTTGGATAATCCTAATTGGAGAATACTGAATTTATTGCTGCTAAAAGTTTTTAAAAGTTAGCTCGCTTTTTTAATAAATTTTAATTTAAAAATTTTAGGCTCAAACTTAAAAAAACATCATTTTTATCACTTTTTGACCATTTATTGAGTTTAAATGAATGGAAATCGATTGATTACACTGTGCTCGAATTAGAATTATCCTCTTGGTGCCCAGCTTATCGGAAAAAAAGTCTCCAATTCGAGCACAGTGCTATAGGTAATAAGTAAAACAATCATATCCTTCATGATTGTTCACTACCTGCTCCGATCTTTCTACCAAATTATTCTTGCTTTTTCGACAGGATTCTACTTAATCTAAAACACTATTCACTTCGATTATAATTTACTAAAAGCTACAAAATTGGTTAATTGAAACGTTTTATAATTCACACACAATTAACATTTTATAATTCACACACAATGAAACATTTCATTTCACAGGTAACGTAACACCCACAGCCACGATTGGCGGCACCGAAACCCAAATCGATTGGCGTTTCAATGAATTCCCAAATGCTGGGGCGCACGTCCTCTACACGACTTGTGTGGAACTTATGGCTCTCAGCGTAGGCCCCGTAGCCGTTGGAAATGGTCTATTAGATGTTGTAGCACGAGGATACACAGTTATACCACAAGGTGAAGTGCACCAATGGATCAACGCAGTCGGTTTGATAATGGCCGCTCTCCCCATAAAATACTGGTCGATGCTCCTAGAGAGATTAACGGCGACGATATCCGAATTGACGGGTTGGGATGCTGACGTTAACGTCTTCCATATGTTCAGCTTCAAAGAAACCCACATGAGTTCATTGCACAATAAGTTCAGCTACATGATAGCTTTGGCGCATTCAGTGTGGCATCACGCTGGCCCCGGACAAATCGCAAGCATCCCCCTTTGGGTGCGACAGAGCTTGCCGGCTGTCGTTCAGTCCGAAGCCCAATTCTTATTCCTCTGCCACTTGGTTGGACCGTTCCTGCAGCGCTTTAACATGGCCCTAATGGACCTAACCAGCGCCCTCTATGAACTCTTGGCCCAAGTGGACGAGAACGAAGAGAACCTCAAATATATGGACCCGATCTGTGATTTGCTGTATCACATCAAATACATGTTCGTGGGCGACAGCATGAAGAAAGATCTCGAAGCAGTTGTCCGGAGGCTGCGCCCCGCCCTACAGCTCCGACTGCGTTTCATCGCACATCTTACCGTCGAGGAAGTGCAAGCTTCTTGACGCACTCCCACTGATGTTCTACCTCCGCCACCAGCAAGCGTGCCACCTTCCACAAATGTACAACCTCAAACGCAAGAACCGAATATCACGGTCTCGACCGCAAGCGGCGCAATCGAGCCGAATGTGACATTAGTTGGACCAACGGCGGCACAACAGCCGGTTGTTAATCCCAATTAAATGTAGGCTCTATGATTTTTTTTTTATAATATAAACTATTATTTTCATGAACTAGTAATGTAGTGAATATTTTAAGTAATTGTAGCCACTTTACGTGTATTAATTTTAGGGATCACTTATATTTGATTATTGAGATTAAGGATGCCTTACTTGAATGTTTTAATTGTAGTGAATTATTGATTTTAATGTGTTAGGTAATGATTGTTATTATTTGTGAGTACAAACACAGGTTATCTGCTGTGGTACAAGTTTATGAAGACTTATTATAGACATGTAATTAATCTAAGTAAGTATTTTAATTCGAGCTATGAGAATAAATAAAAGAATTTTTTATATTATGAAGTGAATTGTGGTTTTCTTTATTTAACATAGTGGTGTCGATCATAAGAAAAATTATATAGTAACTAATTAGTGTGACTAGGTCTTTACCATGAATTTATTTATTATTTTTATTTATAGTAGTAAAAAAGAAAATAGGTACTTAACTGAAGAATCTTACTATTTGGGAAATTGCTATGATTTTTAAGAGAAAATGTGGGAGCTTATTGAATTTAATACTATTTACACAGCAAACGTTTTCGTATGCTATCATTTTCTTGTTCTATTTATGCAATTATTGAATTAAGTAAATTTATATAAAATTAATTTATATTTACTTAGTACGGATCTGTCAGTTCTACGCTTGGGGGGGTTATACAAACATTATGATAGAAATGTCATTTTACGTCAACGTATGTAGTAAACAAGGATGGTGTGATTAGCACCGTTCGTGCAAGAGCAAGAGAAAGTACATCTCAGTTGGTACTTCGTTTGCCTGCAGTGGCTGAGTCAGTTTCCCCCAGGAACTCCTAAGAAGTGTCAAAATCACCTTAAAAATTCAAGTTTTCTCGTAGTTTTTCCAAAATATAAGTGCAACGGGTCGCAATCTCTGGAAAAGTGTTATGTTTCTCATTATTTTTCATTAAAAACTGTGGGTTTGCGTCTAAAATCATCGATTTACTCAGACATCCTGTGTGTTGTCTAAAGTTGAGGTTAGGTGCGCGGGTGCGGTTTATAGATAAGTCTGAATTGTCACTGTTTAAATACTTTTAGGTGTGGTTTTCCAGCAGACTTTCCTTTTGGGAGTTCGTCGGCGCTAGAGGGTTAACTCATTCGTGTGGAGATGGCCGGAAGACTGCCTGCTTGTGTTATTGATGTCGGGACGGGGTAAGTTCGGGCTCTGGACATATGCATTTTATACCATGCCGTTCATTCGAATCAAAATGAAAATAAAATTTGCATCGTCTACAAAACCTAGTGTTTGCAAAAAGTAAATGCGGCTGAATTCGTTAGTGTGGTTTCTCAGGATTTGTTGTTAACGATGATTGTTAAAGCGTGCTATGATTTTTTAAAAAAATATTTGTTTATTGAAGAAAACGAAATTGGTTTTAATTTTGTTTCGATATGAAAAATGATAGTCCCTTAAGTATACGATCTTTTTATATTTAGTTAATTTTTCCAATGTATGGATATATCCTCTGATTACTACTAGCACATATATGTACTACTAGTTCCACATATATCTTCGTTTATATCGTTCGATTTAAAAGTGTCCACTTCATTCTATTATTTTTTTACAATATTTATAAGTTTTATATATTCATATTTACAATATATGTCAGCGCATCCATTAAGTATGTCTGGTATTAGAATATCATATTCGAAATGAGTCACACGCAATATTTACTTATTGCTACAATATCTAATTACTATTTTATCTATCAAAGAAGATATAAAATAATAAGTACCAATAGAAATAATTACTAGTATTAATATAATATATATTCTTGGGTTTTTAGTCCTTATATTATTAAATTAAATGTATTTTTCCCGACACATATACATGCACACACACACACACCTACATACACATGCACACACACATACTCACACTTTGATTAAATTTTTTGTTGTCATTTCATTTATAGTAATATTTTATTTTTCATTTGTTAAACAAATAAAATAGTTCCCCTGATGAAGCGGTCAAACCACGAAACGCGTCGGGAAAAATACATTTAATTTAATAATATAAGGACTAAAAACCCAAGAATATATATTATATTTATAATTATAAGTCCAAGAATATACAAATATTTATAATAAAAATAATATAATTGAAACAATATTTCTAAACCTATTGCAATTAAACATCTATTAATCATAAACTTACCGTAGCTGGATAATGTGATGTACTAATTTAGTGTAGCTCACGAGTGTGCATTGGACTGAGTGTGGTTATGGTCCTGTGGAGTTTCGTCCGCTGGTGATGGTAGCGCATCTTTCCTTGGCGGCATTCTTTCATTGATTGCATCAAGCCCCTTGGCCTCCGCAAAACTGGTAATCTTATGATTTGGCGAGAAACCTTGTAGAGCTGCATTTCAAACAAAATAAATCTAAATAGTAAGTTTTGAATTTAACACCAATATATTCAAATAATGATTTATCTCAATTTATTCATAATCCGAAGATATCAATTTAATTTAAGGTTTCAATGTACAAGATTAAATATGGGAATGAATCTATTAAGAATTAACAACAAAGAGCATTTTTTAATTAAGAGAATATAAAAATGAACAGGCATTCTATTATAGTTGCCAAAGATGTCAAGTGTCATAAATATAACTAAAAAATTGTCTGAAGTTGATATTCAATGTATAGATCTTTACACTATCATGTGAAAAATTGGAGTTATTTTCCAAGCAAAATTACCTTAAGTGAAAGAAGTTTTGCTGTTTATAAAAGCATTCCAATCACTTGGGTATCTGGAGATGGCGTTGGACCAGAATTACTCAAGTGCGTAGATGACATTTTCGCAACATTAAATGTTCCCATAGAATTCGAGAAACTACATTATTCTGCAATGAAGGGGGGCAAAAATTCTTTGGATGAAGTGATGGCTTCAATCAGGAAGAATAGGATTGCCTTAATCGGCACATTTGGCAAAGTATTAGATACACCAACTGATAAGTTATCACTTCCTCAAATGAAACTGAGGGGTGGTCTTGATCTATTTGCAAACGTAGTTCACGCAAAATCATTACCTGGAATTAATTGCAGACACAAAGGTGTTGATATAATTATCATCAGAGAACAAACAGAAGGAGAGTATTCTGCTTTGGAGCAAGAAGTCGTTAAAGGAGTAGTAGAGTGTTTGAAAATAACAACAAAGTACAAAACAAAAAGAATAGCCAAATTTGCCTTTGATTTTGCGGTACAACACGACAGAAAACAAGTAATTGCTGTACATAAAGCCAATATTATAAAACTTGGAGATGGACTATTTCTTCGCACATGCGAAGAAGTATCTAAACAGTACCCTAGAATCAAATTTGGCCAAATGATTATTGATAATGCAACTATGCAAATGACTTCAAAACCACAGCAATTTGATGTACTTGTAATGCAAAATTTATACGGCAGCATCTTAGATAATATTTCTTGTGGACTGACTGGAGGAGCGGGGGTCACCGCTGGAGCTTCTTATTCCCCATATTTCGCAATGTTCCAACCTGGTGCGCGACATACGTACGCTGATGCAGCTGGAAAAAATATTGCGAACCCCATTGCAATGATATTGGCTTCAGCTAAATTGTTGCACCACGTTAATCTAAGTGATTATGGGGTCATTATAGAAAAAAGTGTTTTGAAAGTGTTGTCAGATGGCAAAGTAAAAACTAGTGACATTGGAGGGACGTCTTCAACTAGCGAATTTACTGATGAAGTAATAAAAGAGACTAAAATTATGTATGAACAAAATCCGCACTTACGTTCATAAAATGAGCGTGAATTTATTTTGTTTACTTAAGTTTAGGTTCTTTATAATAAAGAAAATTACCATTTTTAAGACTTGTTTTGCCTCCAGAAAGAGCTCCTAGTGGCAAAGCTCCTGTAGGTGTAAGTCCTTTCAACTGCAGAACAGATTCACTTTCTTCCCTATAACGGAACACAAAATTAACTTGCTGTTAAAGCGGATACAATAAAAACGAATATTTGAACATTCTATTTCATTAACTTACCTCAAGACGGAGAATACTCGAGCCATCTTACCAATTGCCCTGATTTTATTGCGAATAACTTCTTTCCTTAGATTTGCTGCTGTACCTAAAGTTCAGACAAAAGTTAGATCTGTTATTAATACAAACTGTACACATTTAGCTATACATCTTTTGATCTAAATTAGGAATTCTGATAAACCTATTGCAACTTGAAGGTTTCTAAACACTTATTTGCGTAACTTCTATGTAATTGTATGAAAATCTCACATCTCGAGGACCTTGGACACCAAACACTTGTAAGATTTCGGATAATATTTTAAATAAAGAAACAGTGCAGTTTTTAACACGAATACTCTAATACACTTAAGTAAGAAAGTTTAGTTGTCTATTCATGCATAAACATGATGAAGTTGTTTCGCTTAAATATGAAAGTATGTAGATAGATACATATTGGGAACAACTCTTTTGAGGGTCTCAAAAATATTTTTTATTTGGATGAACAAGATGTATTTCTTTCCGAGCTGCTAAAAGTTTTGCACTGTACTGCTTTCTGAACAAAAAGTAAAAAAAAAACGTGTCAAACAAAAATTTTTGTTGTATTTCCACAAAATTGTATATCATGTGACATCTACACACAATGAAATGTATTTTAATATATGTAAGTCGCTGTAATAAGAATCTATACACATTTTAAAAAGGTAATTAACCGCGATTGTTCCTGCAAATGAAGTAAATCAAATGAAACTGTTACCACACGGACTATTCAATTCTTATGCTAAAGACAAAGCGATATGTAAAGAAGGAGATACATACGCGCATGCTATAGATAAACATTCATTGCACAAACAGCTCTACATTAGGACCTGGTATAAACGCTTTTGATTCATTGAATTATTTACAATTAAAAGTCTTTAGTACTGACTGTGAATTCCTCCCATTTCAAACAAATCTTTCCCAAAGTTTCTGCTTTGTGCTAAACAAGTTGCCGTCTCAGATACCGCCGGTCTGTATTAAAATTCCCCAAAATCCTATACTCAATGTTTACTTTCTTTATAAATTAACGTTTTTCGCGCTAGAGATTACATTGAAACTAAAACAATAGCTTTAAAAACCTTGATCTTAACTTAAAAAAGATAATCGCATTGTAAGTGTATTCATTTTAAATAATAGTACGGCATGAAGCAACGTCCATTAGCAACATATTTTATACTCATATGGACTTGATAAAACATTAGTTGATTTACTACATTATTTTAAATTCTATTTTCGAAATGTAAACAAGAAAACAATGCCGTAGAATAATTAAAATAATTTCTATCAGAAAATGAAAACAGAATATCTAATAAACTTCTGCAACTTAACTTATCCAACTTTACATTTAAGGTAAAAAAGTATCTGTTGAAGCATCAAATTCTAAGGTGTTAACTATGTGCAATAGAAATCTCTGTTACTAAACCTAAAAGTGAGCATTTATGCGAGGCCCCAACACTGAAAACAGCGACTGCAACTTACCAAACGATGTCGGCGACATTCGCAAGTTGATCGTAGTTACAATCGACAGCGACCAGGCAGTGACGCAAAGTGTAGCGAACGGAGAAGTATAGAAAAAAACAAAACAAATGGTGCATATAGAAAATTATAGCATCAGACACACAGACAAATAAGAAAAACAAACAATATTATTAATTTTATACTTTCCAATCAAAAATAAAAAGTATATATATATTACATGAATGCAGAAAAATCTTGACAACTTGGACCCGAAGGCCGAATTTCAAAAAGCTTATAGAATTCAGAGTTGTCAACCTTTTCTACATTGTAACGAAATAGTTTTACGATACGTTTATCTTCTAAAATTATACAAACCAATACCGAAATAAAACGCCAACTCAAAGGAAAATTAGCAATATAATCCAATTAAGCCAATCACACTACAAAAAAAGTCTAAGCAAGAGATTTTTAATGTTAAATATACTGCGTTATCATTATTAAAAATTATAAGCTTAGTATAAAAAAGTAACAAATTTCACTGCGAATATATGATCGAAAACGTAAAATGGTGATATTCCAAGTTGCTAAAGAAACTTCCTGTAGATTCTTAAAAAAGTAAATGTAACTCATTATAATAAAACTGCAATCAAATATTAACAAAATAACATAATGCAATGGTAACAAACCTTCCACTAATATATTATTTATATATATGAAAGAGAAAATTTGCTTTATATTTGTATCTAGTCTAAATACACACATACGCAAGATATATATGTGTATCGCACATATGCAGAGTTTCAGCAAAAATTCGAAATATATTACAACAAACACATATCAGGAATAATAAACAATACAGTAAAATGCTTCATGCTTTGTACTATCTCTAATTACAAAGAAACTAAGGATTTGCAATAAAAACACTAATCTACTAATGGAATAATGTATTATTATATGGAGAAAATATAATTGGTAAAATTTAAGTTTTATGAAAATGTCAAGGTGGTTAGTGTCTTGATATTAAATAAATTAAAATATAAATAGCTTTAGTTAATTTTGTAAAAATAAAAGTCGTAAATTCAAAGCCAATTATTATTACTTATTCAGTAGTGCTTGCTTATAAATATTTAGTTTCGTCAAATTTTGTCCACAGAACAAATAATAACTTTATTAAAATATTTAAAGTAACAATCTCCCAATAAAATTTAACTTCAGAATTAAGTATGTGTGTTTAACAACAGTAAAATTGTTTCATTATTATTTCTAACGCGCAAAAAGTTGTCCAGTACAATTTCAGTATAATGTAGTGTATTTATGCTTGTCCTCCAAATCAAGTAAGAACACAATAAATATATAAATAATAAATAATTGTTCTACAAATTTGATTTTCAATTGCTTCTTTATAATACGTAAATGTAAAAGATGACTTGTACACATATAAATATCTATAAGCAAACACACTCAGAATATTGGACAAAACCGCGTCAAATTTAATTCAAAATGATCATTAATGCAGTGTTATTTAACTCTTCTGTCCAAGCTGCATGTTCTGTGAAAACTTACCAGGTTTTTTAATAACTATTTTTGCCTGTTTCGCTGTGTAGGGGGGCGCGTTTCCAAGGAGAATATAGACAAATAGTGAAAAATAGAAGTGTCAGAATAGAAGAAAAATATAAGCAAATACGTGTGCATGGATTGATTGAGTGAGATAACTATATAGAATTTAGAAACAAGTGCCGGAGAGTTATGCAGTGCGTTTAGAAAACAAATAAGAAAAATATCCCAGACCATGAAAATTTTAAAATATTTTAAATAGGTATGTAAACATATATATGTATATATAGATGCTACTTGGGTAAGTCAAACACGATACAAATAAATGAAAACAAACATGTTCAGTTATTTCACAACTATTGGATGTATAGGGGTAATAATTACTATAATTTAGTGATTGCAAAAAACACGAAATTCCCTTCTGTTTGTAAAACGTTAAACAGTAGTTGTAGTAAGTACTTAAATGTAAATCTTTGAAGTAACGTATCTGGTTTTGCAAACAGAAAGTTTTTAACCACCCGAATGTAAGTAAGTAAACAGTTTTCAACAAATTATGTGTTGTAAAAATAAATTTTAGCCCAAAAAATAAAAAACAAAACAAAACAATACATGTATCTATTCAGGCAGGCTAAATTTCATTACTACAGTTCGAAGCATATAATATTATGTTTGGTGGAATAAAAATGAATCTTACCATCTAAGTTTCCAAGTAGCATTGAAAAGTTGTAAAAAGACATTTTTTGAATTTTTTATGACTCAAAAATAATAAGCGTGTTTTAAAATTTTCTACTATTTTATGTAGTGTCACATGTATTCGTATATAATGTGTAAGTTAAGTACACATATCATCATGAAGTATTAAGTACATTCAATGATAATCGAGAGGACATTTATCATATACTTTAAAGGCCATTTATGTAATAATAAATTTTTAGGTAAATACAATAGAAATAATGTTGAATATTTACGTATACTTTAACCAAAGTGTTAAATATATATTATTTGGCTGGTGTATATGATGAATATTCTGCTGCAATGAATTTACTTTCCATGAAGTTCAAATAAAAGAATGAGGGTGATGGATTAATCGTCACATTTCCAAATATTCTTCTCCATGCGAGATTTTATTTGAGCTTCAGATTGTACTTGTAATGATAATAATTAGTATATGTACATAAGCAGGTTTTTACGTTACATCCAATTTAATTAAGGATCAAGAAGTCTTCATCATTAGTTTACCAAGGAGTATGTGAATGATGTATAGTTTGAGGGTTCAGGATGAGATGAAAGTTTAATCAATATGCCTATGTCAGTAAAGGGAATTATTAAAACAAATTTGTTGTAATATCATAAATTCAAATTTTCGTTTAGTAAAAAAAGGGTGTAGGTATGTAATAATTTGGTAGTATAGCGTTTTTTATTGTTTTAAACGATAGTAAAATGTAAGGAAAAGCGATTACCAAAATATGAGGTAAAAAGTCGCATTGTAAAGTGTTTAAATAAATATTGAAATAAATAAACTCTTGAACGAATGTGCAAAGGGCATGCGCACTACTACTGCGCATGCGCTTTGCACTTTTGTTCCCGAGTTTATTTCACTATTTAATTAAACAACTTTATAGTACGAAGTTTTTCCTTATATTTCGGTAATCGCTTTTCCTAACACTTTACCAACGCTAAATACATAAAAAAAACAACCGCTAAACTATCCAATTATCTTTAATTGTAGTTTACAGAGTGTTAAAGATATCGGCCCGTATTTATTGGAAAACTAATGTAACTTCTGTACCTACTTATTGGTTACTTGAATGACAACATGTATCAAAAAAGGCAATATAATAAATACCAACCTTCTTCCAAAGCATCGTCTCCGTCCGAGACAAGTTCATCATCTGAACAGATATTCAGTACGTTAACAAGCATTTCCGTTACTTTCTCACCAACAAATGGAAGGGACCACGTGAAAACATCCATGAAGTTCGGTAGCCAATAAGGATGGGGCGAACAGTTGAATTGGCGTATGTTCATTACGTTGTTTTCATATTTCAGTACCGCAGCCTGCAAGAGACATTCGAATGTATAATTATAGATTATTTGCTTTTAAGGCAAATATTTTAAATGATGTCAGTTCTTTGGTCAGTTTAAACATTTTTTTTTGTTACAGTAGGTATTATTTGAAATTAAGAAAAATACACACTTATATAAATACATGATAAATGTTTTTCATAGGCACAATAACCGATTTGGATTTTTTTAAAAAGAGCGTGCAATTAATTAGCAATTTGTTTCCAGACGTACGAGCAGACCCGCCTGCTGCATTACGCTAAAACGAACATTTTCTCAAATTGCCCAGGGAAAATTTACTAAGCGCTTTGATAATGGTCATGCAAATAAACAGTTCGTTGCCAAAGGGATTTATTGGAGATTGTGAATAGGTTTTACGGAGTTGATGGCCGAAAATCATTGCTAAGTGGAAAGTAATAAATACGAGTAATAAACTTCTGATGTTACATTTTAAAGCTTAGCTGTCAATAGAGCTATAGTAGCAAGTGAAATGCGAAATTAATTTTATTATTCTTGCACTGAAAATCAACAGTTTGTATTGTTGCCAAAACCAGTAGGTACAGTGATGAAATCCCAACATTTAATTACACAACTGTGCTCAGAAGTCTGAAAAACAGATTACCCTACATTCCTGTACACAATTCTTTGACTCGCTATAGTTTTTTATAACATTCTATTTATATGCAAACTATAAGCAGTTCCATTTATTAAAACAATAACTTAAGATACATTCATGTAATTAATTTACTTCGAAGATATTTTTCCAGTAGTGGACAAATTTTAACTGAACAACCAGTACATTACATAAACGCCGTCATGAGGGATGAGTACTTGACGGGGCGGGACGAGACGTGGTAAACCGGGAAAGAGGTGAAGAGTTAGTACATATGACACTCACCCCTTTTAAAAAGATTATTTACTTCAAACTACGTTCGAAGAATGGGCACTCTGCTAGTCAATATACATAAACGCCGCACAGTGGGTCGAATGTGCGTTTAGCAGGAAAAAATAGTTGAGAGATATTTGGATAATCTCCAAAACAATGAAAAGTGCAATGTTTAATGACTAAAATCAGAACATAGAAACTTTGGAACTTTTGAGTAGGAAGAAAAAACAATTTTTCAAATGTAAACATTGCCCTTCTGATATCCAAACTTTTTAATAATTATCTCTTAAGTAATGTTACTTGATGTATATTTAACAGCTTTTAGGACGTTTTTTGGAAACACAGGAGCAACGTGACGTTTTCAATGCAGTCATACTAAAAAGTAGATATAAGTAAAAAGTTAGTAAGGACATTTATGAAGTTTCCCAAGGATTCCCAAAGAGAAATTTGATATAATTACCGTTTTTTTTCTCGTAGAATGAAGTAAAAATGAAATCAGCTGCTAGTCAGTGCTAATTTCCTGTATATCAATAAAAACCGGAAATAAAGTATGAGGTCTATCCTACTTGTATTTACTCATTTGTTTAAGTAAAAATAATAAATTTTATATAAAATTTCGATAGTTTTGTGATGACCAACCGGCCAAAAGTGTTATGGTTTATTTTTAAGGTTATAATTTTCGGAAAAATTGTCTTCTAGAATGGAAAAAAACAGTAATTATGTGGTGAATTATATGCAGAATTACAATTTTTCTGCCATTACTCGTGTAAAATACGCACCCTAGATTTTCGTTAAGAAAAACGAGAAAAAACTGCGTATTGTACTCGAGTTTTACGGTATCTTCAAATGTGTGACGATGTACATTTTTGCTGATTTGTAGGAACAACTAATCCGTAGCTATGTTTGTGCAACTTTCACGGTTTTTATCCGATTTAGAAGGTTTTTACTACTTTATATATCCAAGTAGAATAATCTGCTTTTCTCAACGACTAATTTTGACAATTTGGCAACGTTGCGCGGTAGGAACTAACCGAAATATGTATTGAAGTATATTTTGTAATACTACATATGTATTTTCTTAATCCCTAGAATAATTTTACAAAGTAAAAGAAGGGGCAAAGAAAATTTAAAAAAATCAGTTTCGAAAATAACCAATATTATGCTGACTTAACTAAAGTTGGTAATGACAACAATGTTAAGTTTTTGAACTTATATATATGTCACACATGATTTCTATGAACAACCATTTCAATGATATATTAATAATGCAAAGAGGCAGTACTTTCTTGACTATTTATTTGATCGTTGGGTGACCGGTTACGCTAGATCAGCATCTTCGGACCCCTTCAAAAGAACACTTACACGTCAAATTTCACATAAAACAATAAATTGGAAAACTTCTTAACAAGAGTATAATGACCAAATTAATTGGTAAAATTGGTCAAACTTACATGTAGTCAGTTTCTCAATGAGTGTGATGCACATCAGAGTTGTAATTGTAATCACAAAACAAAACAAAACAAATAACTATATCAAAACTTGCTCAACATATGAATTCGCTAACCAACCTATAAAATCCTGGTAAATGACTAGAGTATCAGGTACAAATTCTTTTCTTTTTAAAAACATGTAATTAAGCGAAAACATTTTTTAGTCTATAACGTGTCGTCGTGAATATCGAAATGTGCTGGAAGTTAAAGATTTTTTAAACGGATTCCAAATAAAAGCAATACGAACATATCTAAGATATGCGCAAGATTAAAATAAAAAAAAGAAAAGAAGAGAGAGGGAGAGAGGAGAAAGGCAAATTCAGGCAGGTATTTAAATAAAGGTTTATACCTTAAATCGCAATGATCATTTAGACAAACATGATTGAAATCTTTCTTGAGACGATCGATTTCGAGACTTTCCAAAAGTTTCAGTTTATGTCCCTTTTGTTCTTCGTGCAATAATTTGATGTTTTGAGAGTCTATCTTGTGTCCCGTTTCATGCAAGTGTTTGCCTATAGCAGAGTAAATCTTGTCTTTTGTGTGCTCTTTTGGTCGAGTTTTTATGCTTCTACCGGTTTCTCCAATGTATGAAGAACCACAAGAACAATCTATTCTGTAGACTACACTTTTTTCTAATGTTGGCGTTTTATCTTTACTGTTATTGAGAAGTTTCATGATATTTAAACCTGTTTTAAATATGATATCTATATCATAAGCTTTGAAGATGTTATAAAGTTTGTAAATTTTGAAATTGTTATGCTACGGTAAATGATGTCTGTTTTTTGTGGTTTGATGATATTGTTAGTCTGTCGTCTAAGAATGTTGTCAACAAAGGTCAAACTGTACCCATTATTGAGAGCAATCTGATCAATAGTATCTTTTTCTAATTTGAAAGCTGAATCTTGTAAAGGGGTATGAACTAATCTATGTACCAGAGAATTAAATGCTGCTTTTTTTATGTCTGGGGTGGTGAAACGAATCATTAGGGATCACTATGTCAGTGTGTGTGTTTTTTCGGAAAATGCTAAATTCGAAATATTCTGGGTGTCTGTTAATATTGATATCTAAACAATTTAATGAATTATTAACTTCGAGTTCAAGAGTGAATTTTATGTTAGGATGAATTTGGTTGATAAAGTTATGAAGGTTGAACAAGTTGTTATTGTCGGAGTTATCGTAAACAACAATAATGTCGTCAACGTATCTTCCCCAAAAAACAATGTCTTTCGAGAGTGTAACGTTACCGAAAATTCTCTCCTCGAAATCGTTCATGTAAATGTTGGCTAAAAAGCTAAAGATGGAGGACCCCATAGGGAGACCCTCAGTCATATGAAAGATATTATTGTTAAATTGAAAAATATTTTGTTTAAGTATAATATTGACTAAAATTTTAAGATTATTCTTGTCTAAGAGATTGAGATTTGTTTTTTGGGGAAGATACGTTGACGACATTATTGTTGTTTACGATAACTCCGACAATAACAACTTGTCCAACCTTCATAACTTTATCAACCAAATTCATCCTAACATAAAATTCACTCTTGAACTCGAAGTTAATAATTC
>JAWQRP010001804.1:0-17593 GCA_033557875.1 Quadriops clusia | reverse complement strand
TTATGTTGGTACTTTCTTTTCTGCGGTTGTCGCGAATCTATGACAACTTCAATGAGCCGTCAAGACACGCTTTAAATGATTAATAGTTTCATCGGTTTGATGCGCTTACACTTTATCGGCTCAACGCAAAAACTGCAATAAAAGAGAAATCAAATTAAATGGCTTGCAATTACGTGCTTGCCGATTAAAATTCGTAATTGCCATTGTTCTGCAGGATGTGCAATTAGGGATACTACACAAGGTATGCCATTCATTTCGGGTAAGAATATTCTTCTGAAAGTATTAAGTTTTCCGATAATTAGAAAAAAATCGAGTCGCCCTGTATACCAAGAGCCATCTTTTTTATTATTACGCTAAAACGGAAACATTTCTTGCTATAGTCGCTCAGTTTTACCGTAGCAATCCGTAGTAAATAATTAATTTAGCGCACTTCGAAATAATTGTAAATAATAGATGTAATTCAGCAACTGGAACAAACGGACTACTTTCTTTAATCGATTCGAAAGGATGCGGTTGATTTACTTCTAAACTAATACCCCAGAAAATAAGTTTCCGCTCCGCAGTGGTAGTTACTTAATATCCTTGTTTCTCTTCAGTTCCAAAAGAAACAAACGGACTTAATTCCAATTCAAAGCTGGATTTCCTCATCTCGGGCCATCCGATGCGAATGCAGCATATTTTTAATCAGATCGACGGAGATTAACCACGAAATTACGAAATGAGCGCTACTTGCTCATTAATTCGTTCAATACAGTTCTGAGGATGCAAAAATTGCGCTTCACTCTTAAAAAAGCGATCTAATGCGAGATGTAATGAAGATTTGTACAGTAAGGAATAAATTGATGGCGTGTAGCGCACGGTTTCTATTGCTGATCATTTTAACTGTTGTTCTTCCTGCAAGGAAGCTGCTGCATGTCGAGGCGTCTTTTGTGTGAAACTGATTTGATTATGATTTCGTAACACCACATTCATTTCGCAGCCTCGTTCACTTAAAAGTAAATTAACTCGAGTTCCGTTGGTATATCTGGGGCTGCACATTATCCTGGAGATTAAAGAGGATTTTGGCTCAGACACGAGCCGCGCAGAAACCAAATAAAACTGCAGTTTAATGCAATAGAGCCAGAGATTCTTTCGCTCTAGTGCCAAGAAACTTCCTTGAAGTATGTTTTCGGAGTCGATAGCGTACGTTTAGAAGTTTGATGGCAAAACTTCCGATAGTTCGCGTCTCCAGTCGAAGACAACGAGAAAAAAAGGTTTACAAAATGAGCGGAAAGGGCGACAGGAAATTTAATGCATCCGCCGGAGTTACGTGATTAACGTCCATTTTTTGCCTAGGATTTTTCCGACCATTAATGAACTAGAGAATACACAATATGCAAAGAACTTTCACGCAGACGTCTATAAACATTTGTTCGAAATCTGTTCCTGATTGCCGCTTCCGCCCGTGGTAATCTTCTCTCTAACGATTCCACGATTGCCCCAAGTGAAATCACACGAAAAACTCGCTCGCAACGGGAATTAAGGCAAAACTAAAAACGATTAATAAGGCGTACTTACAGTTACTTAAAGACGTTTGGTAATCTCCTTAAGTTGGTTAACTAAGTTGTAAGTGCAGTAAGTAGTTCAGTTTCATGGCAGATTACCTCGGCACAGCTCGTATTTATATCATTTCGGGCTATTTCGCTAGCTTATTACCTATTTCCGTTCCCTAATGCGCATTTCATCTTGTGTTTTAAGGGCATTAATACTACTAGAAAGCTGTTTTTATGGCCCTTGAATATGCTGAGATTGTTCGGGTTATAATTTTGTCTTTTGCCTTAATACTCGAGAACTATTAAATATGTGCATTGACTTTCGACAGAGGGAGATTATATATATATATATATATATATATTAGAAATTGCAACGGTGTTATATGCGAAAGAAGGAAATGATAACTGTTAAAAATTATTGTTATAGAATATACACTTCTTGTTTCAAGGGAAAGAAATACTCTTATATTAATTAAAGGAAAGGCGCACAGTTCCTTGAATATTATTTTATTAAAAACTTGACGACGCCGACGCGCAACGGTTTCATGTAATTCTGAGCATCGCATCGTTTTTAGTAAAACAATCTTCAACGAATTGTGTATCTTTCATTTAGTATAATTTAATTTAACGCTAAGGGTTCGTAAAACCATCGTATCTTCACTTTTAATTGGAATTGACAAGATATGTTTTAGCCATAACGTATTTTCGCAATTCCCTTCAGCACCATTCACCCCTCGGAACGTGAACCCCGAACCCACGCACAAATAGAACGACATAAACAGTTTTTAATTCCGCCCCCGTTATGGAAAAATGATTTTAACCGCGTCGGGCGGCTAGCTAAAAGCGGCACGTTATTAAATCCAACAACCCCCGGTTAAAAAGTTGTTTTTGCGAGGTTTAATAATAAACATTCGCGGGATGTTCCGCAAAATTAATGAGGTTTTAAAATGTAAAGTTTCAGAAGGCCTGCGGGCTCGTTTGGAAAAACGCCATTGCAGGTATATTACTGTTCAAGCGCATAGCCCCCTTTGCGCCCGCTTTGTGCCCTATTTAAAAGCACACATTTTTCAGTTTGACGTTATGACAGTTTTAACGTCCCAGCTGATGGCATAGCGCTTTGAGGGGAAGAGGTAAAAGCGTGTTGCGTTTGTTTTGTGCCAGTGCAAAAGAGGGCGCTGTTACAGTACGTGACATATACCCCCCCGGGCTCTAATATAATTATTGTTTTACACTGATGTAAAACAGTGTTTATAATAAAATTTGTTTATATCTCTATTACTGCCCATTATAGGGTTAACATTTACGTTAGTAATAGTTGCATATGTATATAGCCGTCCTCAGAGAAAATTATTTCTTTTAAATGAATTTACACATACATGCGATAGCTTTATCAAACATTGCGGATTTTTGAGCTTAAAAGGTTATACATAAATAAATTTTAATTTAATCCCCGGGAATAGCGCAGCCTGCAGTGAATAGTTTTTAATTGCGTTGCAGATCGAAAATGCGAATAAAGCTGAATTAAAAATATCCGGTCAAACGCGCTTGGTGTTAACAAAATTAAAATGCAATATGTTTTACATGTTTTTCTTTCATACCTTTCAGCTAGTTTCAGCCTGGCTTGCAACGCAGCGTATCCAAATCGGGCCAACTGAAGAGCTTGCTCTGCAGGTGCCCCGAAGGCCGCTACTCGACTGGCTGGGTCGTCTTTATCCAAATATAAACCTGTAAAGAATGCAAAAATTCATTTTTATTTTTCCTATAGGTTCCTAGCGTTATTGTGTAGTGGATAAATCTTACCCATTTTGTACAGAAGTGGTTCTTTCACATAATAAAGTTCTCGCATTTTCTCCAATCCGAATGCCACGGCATCATCTATTTCTCTTTGCTCTGGGACATCGATCACTTCCTCGTCGTCAGTTTTCCTAGTCCTGTTGGCTAATGCTGCCGGGTCATTCTGGGAAAGTTCCTAAAATTTGATTTTTATGCACCTACTTACCTAAGTAATCTTATCTAAATAATTTTAGTTCATCCTATTACTTAAATAATTTAATTTATAGTATTTAAATGTATAGAACAAACCTCAGATCCATCGTTCCAGCTTCCCAATCCGTCAGAGATCTTCACATAGCTGCTAACGATGAACGGTTTCTTCTTAACAGATTGACCATGTCCGGTCAAATTGGCCTTTCTTTTCAACCCTTCCTCAAAGTTAGTCACAGGGGAAGTTATGTTAACCCCGTCCCTCAACATCTTGGAAGACAAATTGGAAGAGTTGGCCCTGAACTGAAAACTCTCTTTCGTAATAATATTCGGGTGTAAAGGTCTCCCAGTGAAACCAGCTGTCCTATTGGCATTTCCTCGCTTTTCTTGCATTTTAATAAAATCTAAAATGTTCATAATTTGCATTTGACTGCTGTCGTTATTTTTATTGTCGCCGAAATTATTTTTATTGCCGTTTCCATTGTATATAGAGCTGTTCTGCGCACTGTTTCCTTTGATATTAGCAGTACTGTTATTATTTTTATTAGCATTGTTTTTACTTTTATTAGTGTCATTTTTATCTTTATTATTATCGTTTTTATTATTATCGTTTTTATTATTATCGTTTCTATTATTATCGTTTTTTGTTTTATCATTATCATTTTTATTTTGATCATTACCGTTTTTATTTTGATCATTATCGTTTTTGTTTTTATTATTACCGTTTTTACTATTAGTGTTTTTATTATTGTTATTATTGTTGTTAACATTTCCCTCCTTGTCCCCATTCACGCTATCATTGCTTCCATTAATTTTCGCATCGTTTTTATCGTCGTTACTGTCATTTTTATGATTGCTGTTTTGTTTATGGCCACCATTAGCATTGGCGATCCGTTTGTTGTTGAAAGTCTTGACTGCGTTCTCGATATTGGCCGTTTGGTTCCTCGGCGATCCGCGACTTTCACTCTTCCTTGATTCAACAATCGTCGCGTCATTTTCGCGCTCTTCCATTTTCAGGTGGCCGTTTTCGCTTTCTATGTTTGTTCTTGTGGTGGCTTCCATATACGTCTCGTCGTACGTCATTTTTAAGTCCTCTTCCGTTTTAGATGGAGAAATGTCGTCCTGTCGCGTCACTCGTGTCGCTTTATGGTCGCTGGGTGCGTTTTTGTGGTTGTCGTCAGGTCTGTCCGTGAGTTGTTGAGTTTGATGAATTGTGATGGCGCTGAAGATCAGCGCCATGTGGGCCCATGGTACTATCGGGGACCTGCATACAAAATTCATTATTTTGTTACAATGGATTTACATTACATTAATAACAATCGATTTATATTACTTTTACATGAATTATATATATATATATATATATATATATATATATATATATATATATATATATTTTACACTAATTGATTTATGTTAGATATGTACATAAATTGATTTAAATATCTTAATCGACAAAATTGAAACACCAACAAAATAGAAACAAAATAGGAAAAGTATGTACCTCATTGAATACAAAGTATTCGTAATTCGATTGTTATCCTTTTAATACTTCTTCAGCATACGTCCCACGTGTATTTATCTATTAAAACATTATTTTATCTTCGTGACCGAACGTGAATATATGAAATATGCACATGGCACTTCAACTATCGAGAACTAGAACTGCTTCAAGAAGTCGTCGACTGTCACAGCCGTCTTCTTCAGTTTTCTGCGGCTCTCGAAGGCAAACGGAAACACAAGCGAATAAATTGATGTGATTCTCTCTCGTCTCTCGGTTCGCACACGCGTTTAGCACCAACACCGGCGGGTTCAACTGACAACTTCTCATATGTAAAACCCGACTGAAGAAGTCGAAGACCGAGCCAGTGCCCAAGAGTCGCATCATCTTGGAATATACAGTTAGCGGCAGCCTCAAGTCCAATTCCTGAGGCCTCGGGCGTTCGCTTTTTGCCAATGTTAATGACTTTTTTCGAGCGAGGATTGTAATCAACGAGAAAAAGGAGCGAGAGCACAAGTCCGAACTTCGGAGTAATTACCGCGCCGGCCGCCGCGTACAAGTGCATGAACCCCGGACTTCTTTTTACTCCGATTCCACGATTTTGTGTAATTATGTTTGCCGTTCGTTTTAATGCTGATTAGACGGCTCTTCCGATGCGAAGAGCCCGTTAAAATGTTTTATTATTGAGCCGGCATCAAAGTGTAACGCTCTTTAAATTGCTCCGAAACGATGCGCAAAAAATATTGATGAAGGGCAAAAAACAAATAAGGATGTCGGTCGTCCTAATGCCTCATTCGATTACAAATTTTAAAATAGGTACCTAATAGGGTGAGTTTTAATGTGTTCAAGTCTGTAGTATTTCTAAAACCATTTCGCGTACGCTGGAAAAGTTCATACAATTTACTTTACCTTTTATAGATTTATTAATTAGAGTAAATCTGAAAAAGTAGGATAGTAATGAAATTAAGATACTTTAATGGCGATCGTGTGTTAATAATCTAACTAACTAACTAACCTGACTACAATTTGTAAATGTAACCTCATTAGCAAAACAAAAACACGTTTCTAAAAAATATTGTTCAAATTTTTGATTTAAGCAGTTGTAGGGGAGACCGAGGAGAGTTGAAACAAATTGTATATGAACACATGTACCTCTTTTATTAAAAAATAATTTGGTATGTGCAACATATTATTCGAAACTTTGATTATTTGATTAATGAATAATGTGCCCAAACGTTAATATAAACATACTTAATACTCACTGCGCTTAAAATTGCAATAATCATATTTCACTACTTTTATTTCTTTTGCGTACTTTTTTCTCGGACAAATATTCCAACATAACTAATTAAACTCAATATTATAATTTAGTTTCATTGTTGCCAGGAATTAAATATACCTATTATACCTCAAAAACTCCGCTAAAGTAGGACCTATTTAAAGCAGTAGTAGTACTTCTTATTCAATGGTATTACGTTTCATGCTCGAAAGATTCTCTACATAGTTTAAGTTATTAAAAATCTGTTTCTATTGGCCAACATTAAAACAAACGACAAATAAACTCGCAAATAATGCTATTTATACGCAAGTTTCTAATCGAAATTACATCTTTACGCCACGGGACCATGCAAGTGTACCTTCCTTCAAATTCGTATTATGTAGTTTTGTTCTTCCGTTACAAAACTAAAACTTGGAATTTAATTTCTAATTTGCCTAAACCGTGAACATTAAAGAACAATAAACACACTCAGATTACGCAACAAATATCTTCGCAGATCATTATTGTTAATTAGTAATCATGGTTTGAATAATAAAACTGGGAAAGCGTGTTATCGTACAGCCAAATTTGTATCGTATATATACGGTTAAATACGTTTAATATACGTATAATATATGTGTATACGTATACTATACGTATATACATATATTATACGTATTTAATCGCGTACGTAACTATTTAAAATTCGTATAAATTATTCTCTTGGAAAATAATATGTTATTTTAATCCGCGGCGGGTAATGGCCCGTATGTGTCCAACCCTCGCAGAGGGAGGAAGACAAAGCTGCGGAGGGCCCGTGAACACGCGTCCAAGGCTTACGGCGATCCTTTCTACGGCGATGTAAAATTAAAATACTGCCTTTCCTGAATGAAAATAATATCTCGACGATTCATCAAGCGGGTTTATTAAGTTCACGGGGGCGTAAATCTATTTTGTGTCGTGTGTGCGAGAAAGGGACGCAGAAATCGATCCCGTGGGGGCAGATTGGTTTTAAAACGCAAACAAAAGGAAATTGGCCCTTTATTAGGCAGATATTCATCTCGTTTCGTCATCTTCCGCATACGCAAATCCTATTGACGTCCCATATTCATCATGTTCATCTCGCATTAACGTGCTTTTTTCGCGGGCGCTTTCCATATAGGGTTTCGCCAGGGAACAATTTTCAGTTAGCGTAAGAATTTATGTGGAACATTTTGGAACGTTATAGAACGATTCTGAGAGGGCAAAAGAAAAAAAGTAAGTTTAACCAATGACGAATGAGTTGGGCGAGCCGAGCAATTTATGCAATAAATTCGTCTTCAGAATTAGGCGATTTTTGTCCTTAGTCCTTATAAATTTTCAAGGCGACCTCGGCAGGCAGGAATTAATGTGTTGTCTTTATTTTAAAGTCGCTGTAGCTTTCCTGAAAAATTCCCCGCTATTTCCTCGCGCAAGTTGGGGTGGAACATATTTAGGAGACCCTAAAGCCTCTTGCGACGGGGCTTTACGAGGATAATATTTCACCGTTAAGGTTTACATTTTTACTGTATGGCCAAATTTTTTCCAATACTTTACAAAAACGTGACTATATGCAAGCTGATCAAAATGAAGTTTACTGTTAACTCTGTAATTATTAAAGATATACTATTGTTCAGATTAGTAAACTCTTATCATAAGATATTGGAGTCCTTCATAATATCTCGTTTGGAACTCTCACCGTTACCTTTAAAATATCCTATAACTGCAATTTTTGGTAGAGTTTTAAATAATATCACTCATATTGGAAATCTCAATATGGTACAATTTTCTGTATCCTAGAAAACTATTCAGTTTAAGTAACTCAAAAGTGTTACAAATTCTTATAATTGGTAAATAAATCGAAAATGTTCTGTTGCTTTCATATCCGTCTTAAATTTTAATGTAAATAATTAGAAATTATTAATATTGCAATATTAATGCTAAGTTTAACTCTAGAAAGAAAATTACTATACGATTTTTTGTTCAATACTGATTTCATTAATGCTCAATTCTTTTGTTGTATTTTTTTATATATTAATCGGAGCTAAAAATACTAGCATAATGATACATAACAGAGTTGACATTGTTGGACACTCATTACAATTAATCAGCCTATTTGATCTTATACGTATTGGTACGTTGCTCTTGTGCATTAAAATGTACTACTTCGCGTCAACGAAGAGATAAGGATTCAAACCTACAATCCAGAAGAAATTGCGCATACTTTCTATCATTAGTTTTCGACTTTCATAAAAATGTGTGACATACATCGGCCGTCCGATAAGTCGTCGGCCTGCCCGCACATTTTCAAGCGAGTCCGCGGCACTGTTGCCAACCTTGACATTGATCACTTTGCTCAAACAAAACGCTACTTTCTCCCCGGCAAAACAAACAGCACAGCTAAACGTATGCGTAGTACTTTTATTACCATGAGTACAAACAATGCTCATTGCTCCTTAATGTGAGAATGCATACGTTATTGTGTTTACCTCTTGTTTGCACTCTTTTACTCTTGCTTTATGTTGTGAATCTAACAACCGGAAGGCGAGGAACTAATAGGAACGACACAGAGACTTTCACTCTCTGCTGCAATAACAACGATAATAACAATAACAATATATTTTTGTTATTTCCTCGAAAAAGCGAAACTAAAAAGTGATAACCGCAGCTGTGGCTGAAATAACAATAAAGTGCTCGATAAGGCAGTAAACCGTGTAAAAAAGCGTTACCGCGCCGGATTTAACAATATTTATAAGAAGCATTGTGCGTTTAAAACAACTAATTTATTAATAAAATAATAATGAAAAAAGTAATGCGGTTATAAAGCGTGTTTAGTTTAACGAATTCATCGCTATCTAATAAATTAAATTTTACAATTAAGGCAAAGAAAGCTGTCTGCTGCATTATCTAGTTTATTTTGCTTTCTACTATTTGTAGTTAGCTATTCGGTTTGGAAAAGGCGACTTACTGCACCTCCGCGAGTCAATTTAGACTTTCTTCCGATCAAGTGGCCTTGATCCGTGCATGAGAAACGACTATCTAGTGAGCTAGGCGTGCATTAGGCATTCAACTTTTTTCCCGTTTGGCATTTGATTGTTCGGAGGCGCAGTTGGCCGCTCTTTCCAAGGCAATCCATTATGCGGGGCGACGCTAAGATGGACATTAAACGAGATAATCTCTTAATTTATCTTGTCTATCCGCACGGAGGAAATTAATCAAGTGTCTGATTCCAGGGGAAAGACTCACGCGTTATATCCGCTTGTTCTCGCGGGCCGCCTTTTCCTCTTCCTTGAGTCTTGTGATCGCTTGGACGGAGCCAAAGAGGACTTTGGCGGTCACCTGAACGTTCATCTGCTTCTTACCGCCCCCCGAGCGCCCTTTGTCTGCGATGGCTGCTTGCAGGGATGAGGGGTAGTTGTTGTTGTTGGCGTCTCTCATGGTGCAGGACTTGCAGGTTTCTGGCATCGCGTTATTTGTCTAAAAGAATAATAATATATTAAAGCGTTGTTTAAAGGCACAATTCCTGATAAAAAATTTTAATCTTTATGCTCTCTTTAGCCTTGTTGTTTAGAGGCACAATTCCTGATGAAAATTTATGAATCTGTAGGTTAAAGAGAGCCTAAAGATTAATAAAGTTTCATCAAGAATTATTATGCCCTTAAACAACTCTGTAATGAAAATATCCTGATTCTGTTGTATGATTTTTGTTTCGGATATTTGATTTTAATTGTATTAATAAACTCTTTGTAATTTCTGAAAATTCAACCGTAACCAACTTCTATCGAATTTGTCATGGTAATATAATTCTCGCTAAAAATATGTTGTTCTATTTTAAATTTTTCCACTCTTTTATCGTTTACAATAAATAATAATCCAACGTAAAAATAATAAATTATCAGTAGTTAGCGTTTTATATAGATTGCAAATAAAAATGCAATCTTTACCCTGAAAATGGAGTTCTTTGTTATAGATTTTAAACGAAATAAAATAATTTATTTTTCCAAGATCCATCGAAAAAATTCAAAAGGTAAAATCAATAACTGACCTACCCAACAACACGCAATAAAAGGACCCGATGCTTGATATCTTAATGCCAACATGAACATTGTAAGTAACAGCGCTGTCACCCAGCTAATGTTTTAACTCATTAATGGAAATTAATTACCTTTTCAAAAGCTGTAATTATTTCAACGTGATACCAACCCTTCTTTCGTCAGCCATGCTACCGCAGGCCTCGGCATAGCGTTGCATTTTTGAGCCAATGAAACGGTACAACAATTAGCTAGAATGAGATAATAGGTTGCGCAGTTTCAGTGTCGAAACCATTGTTAGTATACAATCGGCGTGTGCGTTTCTAATTCAGCTAATTGCCCGCCCAATCTAATGATTTGTTTTATCACGTACCGCATAATCACGAGGAATGGCCACTTAACAAATGCATAACCGATCTATAATCAATGTAATCAATGGTCCACAGTTGCGTTCGCCAGGATTTATATCTTCTTCGCCTTGCTATTAGCGACGTGTTGTGCAAAGAAAAATTGTTAGCTTCTATTTATAATTGCATGCACATTTACGGCGAAGATGGTGAGGATTGCACAAATTGTGTTATTATTGCCATTTGCTCATGATCGGGCCATAACAATACCCTGTGTATATCATGTTTCATTTTGCGCGAAATAGACTCTTTGTGCATTTTAATTTCACTTCAATTATGCAGACGTGTTATTCTAGGCTGTACATAATAGTTATTTCGACGTGCATGAAATTTTAATTCGTTTTGTTTGTAGGTCAAATTATGGCCTAATTTATTGGATTTTTATCAGATTTTGTCCCCCAAATTAACGAGCGAACGTCTTATGAATGACAATGTTGCGACGATACCAGCACTTGTAAAACCTTGGTATAATTTTATAGTAATCATAATAATAACAATTTAATAAAACTGCATTAAAAAGAATTAACCTAATATTATTAACATTAATAATATAATGAATCTGAATTAATAATATACTCCATAAGAAAGTTTTAAAGATTGATAAATATGCAAACCGAGCTATACAAGGAGCTACCTTGCATTTTCTTAGCATTGATAGTTATTATTACTATTATATCTAATGACTTAAGCCAAGGTAACACATTTACAAACTCTCTAAAAATTTGCAACAAAATGCTGCTGCGAAAAAATTAACACAATTTAATTTTTAAGTTTAAACACAAAAAAATATTGGCACAACACACTCACACACATACACACAATCACACAACACTCCTTATGGCCCCTACATATTTAAATGCAAAATTAAAGCGGGAGTTTTGCATAACTCTAAAATACATTCTAAACCACTTCCTATACAAATATACGTAGTTATTATAAGTATCATGCAGCAATTAAAAGGAAAAAAGAGCGATTTGCAAACCTTGCTTCAATCGCGATAAATGTGACCACTAATTCTGAAATAAATGAAGTGATAGATAATTGAAACAAATCTAAATTTAACTAGCTTCATAACTGAACTAGCTTCATAATTAAACTTCATAGTCAAAGGAATTTTTCGTGATCGGTTGCGTAATATCTAAATATTTGTTCACCTAGAACAAATTCTCCCGGAGCAAGTGTGACCTAAATTGCTCGCTGTGTATTTAAATAATTTCTTTAAAGCACCGATTATGGATAGCTGCGAGCAATTTACATCATATGAAACAATGCAATAATCGGGTGTGCAGGTAGAAAACAGAATTTACCTTTATTTTTTACTATTGTGCGTTGACACAACGTTGACAAGGTTTAAGGACGAATTTGCTGCAAGTTTCGTTCGGGCGAGTGTAAAAAATGCCTGCAGTATGGACACAAAGAATCTTATTGCTAGCCGTTGCACTGCCGCGTACAGGTGACTTGGTAAACACTATGGTAAATGTATTATAACAGGATATACCGTACAAGAACGAAACATCGACACACTGACTGAGTAACTGACTCAATAAGTAGGTGACTTCAGTCCGCCTGGGTTCACTCTTAGACCTCCACTATATCAGAGTGTCGAGTCTTCGTACTCTCGCCTCTTTGGAAAATATCCTTCTTCTTCTTCCACCATCGCAATTTAAAGTTAACCTCCACACTATCACGAAGAAGCTCCGGTGAAAGGTTAAGAAGACCACAAAACTAAATAAGGTAGCCAGGCATTTGCATGCCTTGTTATAACGCCGCCGGGCGCGCTGGAGAGGGATTTGTCATTTAATCCAATAAAAAGCCGAACGAAGTGATTTCACTTCACATATAAGCCATCATAATAAAAGTACTTTGTCATTGTTTGGCAACAATCGCCTATGATTGCGGATGTCTAAACTATGCGAGTTTTCAGAGCATTGTCTTCTTTGAAGTCTTGGTGTTGCTCTTTCGCAAAATTCCCCTCTGTCTTCGCATAACAGGCGAGTTTGCGGAGACAAAAGATATAAAAGAGGATCCGTTTTAAATTTCTGGAACGTTTCGAAGAATTATGATACACCTATCTGTGCAGAAATGGAAATATTAAATTTTATGCAAGCCATGCACCGAATCGATCTATTATAAAAATCTTATTTGAATTTGAACTACATACTTTATTACACAGCAGTGTTGTAAAATGAGAAAAACTACCCTAGGCTATATACGGATTCGCTTTGTGAAACTGAGGTATGGATTTTGATTCAAATAATACAAAAGTATAAAAATTTGTTATTATTCTACTGTAACTA
This sequence comes from Quadriops clusia, assembly GCA_033557875.1. Lineage (NCBI taxonomy): Eukaryota > Metazoa > Arthropoda > Insecta > Coleoptera > Hydrophilidae > Quadriops > Quadriops clusia. Next base: position 4,566 of record JAWQRP010001804.1, on the reverse strand, counting down.
TCAGCTAAATTGCTATAGCTAACAACTTACGCTCTAGTAACTCTATGTATGAAGATAATTTCAATTATTTTGATTGAGCGATGTACGAATAGATAATTATGTAGTTTCTTTTTTTGCTCGTGGACTCGAATGAATGAGTTTCAATGGAGAAAGAGGTAAGGATAAGTGCGCTCCTGCGTTACTTCGGCTTAATTTTCTTTGGCGACAGTGCAGCCCTAAATGATATTATTACTGGAACCGGTTATGCGCAGTGCAAAAAATCGGTAACACTTTCGTTTGGCTTATAGAAATGAAAGGATAGGATGTAAATGTTAAATTTAAAAGTGTAAACGAATGAAGTGTGTTACTGGGTTAAATTATCGGATCTCTATTCCTTTTCGTTCTGCCCCAAGCCGCGACAATTAATAATGCCACACACACATCCTTATTATTCACAATAGAAAATCCTCCTAAAAGACTAGAGCATTAACCCAAGTTTTAATGATTATATCACAGCCGCCACCGGCTTAGTCAAGTTTCGAGAAACAATCCCAGAGGCGAACAATCAGAGAAACTTTAACTAGATTATATGCTTGTTTGAAATCGTGCGAATTTTTTTAAGTCGGTCCATCAAACCGAAAGTAAAATTAAATGATATTCTAATTGTTCTTTTTTCGTCATTTGAATTAACGCGCAATAAAACATTTGCGCTTTGCGAACTTTCACCTTTTTCCCATAGCGTTTGCGTGTCGTCTTATTTGTAAGGTGTTAGTTGGATAAAAAGCCGGCCTTGTTTACTTTAGTGATAAATTAAGTACTAAATTTGCGAATAAACCCTTGAAGTAGTATAAAGATACATATTACTAAAGTTAGAGACGTTTCCAGGTTTAATTTCTTTCCCAGACAGACGTTCGCCTGGAATGTTAAAAGGATTGATTGAGTTGTAAAAAAAGGACCTTCCGATAGGATCCTAATAAAATTTCTTTCGCGGGACTGCAAATATTTGCTCTCGGCTCAAAACGAAGGAAGTCAGTCAAGTGGGCGGCAAATAAAAATTAAAGGAGGAGCGGGATCGAACAAAATGCGATTTGGAAATAATTAGTTGAGGACCCAAGTCACGGACCTCTTTCCTATCGAAAATAAAGCCCCAGCTCTGCGGTGTATTCCCAAAACGGAAGTAATTTCCCACTTTAAGCGGTTTTTCCGTCACGTCAACTCTCATGCACTTGCCGAGGAAGCTTACTCTGCATTGGCAACATCGGGAGTCCGCCCCGACTCGAATGCTGATCCGGGAAAACCGGTGAAAAATTGCACCGCTAACGGTTTTCCCGTTTTGTGGAGTGTGTGTTTACTTCAGTTGCCATTCATGCCGAATTACGCTGGTTAAAACTAAAACCTAAGTAAAAAAGCGAATGAGATACGAAGCTGAACTTTATGGTAATGCTGCAATAACTCATCTCTACTGCACAGAAGAAACATCCCCATATTTCATGTTATTTTAAAAATCAAACAGAATTTGCTCAGAAGTTGCTGTGGTTATATTTGTTATTCATAATGGACAGCCATGAGCAAAGGTTCGATTTCTATAGCATTATGTGTACATTTACTTCGTGCGGGTGAGAAATTTGGGTCAATGGGTCATTTTGCTATAGGTTCGGTCACCTGTCGCACCGTCTAGCAAATCAAGTTGGGTACACACGCTTTATACAGAGCTGCTGTGGCTACATTAATCCTAACACGATCTACATTTGTTTTCGGATATCCTTCTTTACTGCATCCGGATACGAATTCTACTCGTTACCAAAAAAGTACTAATTAGTTTTAGGAGTAGGTCTGCTGTTGTTTCTGCTACACACAGAAAAATTCCATGAAATGTTATGTTTTTCTGGTGCCCTCAAGGTACATATAAGAAATTTTACAGTTATCCAGTTGTTTTACACGTTTTTTGTAAACATTATTTTACGCAGTAAACATAACTCTATAATATAAAGCCTTATTGTGAACAAACAGTCTAATTATAAAGTGTTCCTACATGTACATTGCTTCTTTATGGCATGCAAAACCTAATTAAAAACATATTTTCTTGTTTAAATTTGAGTATTTTAAAAAATATTATACGTAAAAAAATTTGTTTTTTGTGTGAACTAAAGGAAAGTAAAAATTGACGAATGAATTTGCAAAACTGTTATGTGTAAATTAAATTCAAATATAACCGCAGTGTGTATTACCTATCCCATTTTTCTCAAGGCAAATATTAACAAACCATGTTTTATTGTTTGCTATCCAATTATCCGGTGCAGCAACCAATATGTTGGATGGATTAAGTATTTCCCCCTGAATTGTATTGGTAATTTCTGAAAATGTTATATTATTACTTTTGGTTTTTACAGTAGAAACACCATTGATTTAAAGTTGATTTCATCCAAGAATATAAACAATTTAATTGAAGGATATGTTTCAAACTAAAGTATATCGTGTTTAGAAGTTTTCAATTTTTCTGCAGCAGACCATTTTAAAGTTTAGATTCTATACTATTCAGTTTTATGTATGACAATTATTTTCTTAATCAATAGGACGTGTATTGAAAATATTTTCCAAATCAAATTTTCTCTTATAAAAATAAGAAAATGTAAATTTTCTTAAACAAAAAATATTCAAATCTTGTTTATAAGAAAGAGTGAATTCTACCAGTTCTGTTATTTTATGAAATCACTCAAAAGAATTGAGCCATATTCCAAGTGTACCCTAACCATAGCATTAAAAATATTAATAAGTATTAAGGGATGCCATCTCCATTTTGTCCCGCAAAGGTTTATTATGATATTGAAATTTCTAATTGCTTTCATCTCTTGACTCTTGACCAAAAGATCAAATTTCAATTTATTATCCAGCGTGAGTCCCAAATATTTAAAAAAATTCTGACAATCTCTAATCTTTTACTGTCTATCTCTATAATGTGATCTTCGTAATTTCTTTTTCTGGTAAACATCATGCATTTTGACTTTTCTATTGAAAGAGAAAGACCTAGTTCTTATAAATTTCTCGATAACCTATTAAGATCTCTGTTTGCCAATCTAGAAGCCTCAATAATAGAATTGTTAATGAAATGGGACTTGAAGAAGACCCTTTCAAGAAATTCAAAAGTTTTTTTTATATCCTCTGCAAAACATTTTGTTTGTTTTTCGTTAATAATGTTGTAAATAAGGCTAACTAAAGAGGTGGAAATACCTGCCATGAGTAAATTATTAGTAAGTATCAAATGATCTACATTGTCGTATATGCTGACGTGATATCCATGAAAGATACAATCGCATGATTCCCCGCAGAAACACTGTTCATTAAAGAGTTAACCTAACTAACGCAACAAACGCATCAGAAGTTCCTCTACCTGCCCTAAAACCATACTGTGTATCTTTAAGTAATAAATCTTTTTCACTGGGAAAACTAATAATATTTTGTGTTAGAATCGGCCCTTCAGGGCAGATCAATTCCAAAAATTGATCAAGAAACCTCTCAATAAATGATATACAGATATTGTTATTTATAAAGCCTCTAGAGAACCTCCTAACATTGTCCCAAATATATTTGTAACTAGACACTCTAGAAAGTTTGTCGCAAAATTTTTCAAAACAGTTTTTTTCTTATGTTTGAACAATTTCTTTACACGTCTTTTAGTAGCTTCTAAATGATTAAACTTACTTTCATTAGAATCACCTAAGAACTTCTTTATTGAATCTCTTCTTATGTTAACCCATTTGCAACATTCTAAATCCCATCATACTGCTGGTATTCTTTCTCCCATTTTATTAGCCTTAATTTTTGGAATACTTATACTCGCTGCACTAATAATGTCTTTTATAAATTTATCAATGTCATCTATATCATCTTGATTTAAGGAATTGAGACTGTTATTAAATAGTTCTCAATTTGCCTTCTTTGTATTGAAGAGCGTAGTATTACCCGATAAAACAGACGAAGAATCTTCAAATCAATTAATTTCTACATTTAACAGAAGGTGATCGTTATTAAAATATTCATTGAGTACCGAAAAAGAACATTGAATATCAGTGAATATCAAATCAATGCAAGAATCAGTCTGATTTCTGTATCCTATTTTAGTAACTGAATTATCATTTAGCATAATGGAATCAATGGATTGCGCAAATTCAAACAGAATGTCTCCATTAGGACAAACTCTATCGGATCCCCAAAACATATGATGTGAATTAAAATCACTCATTATCATCCACCTATTACCCAATTTTCCGAAAATGTCACGGAGAACACCACAGACAAACTATTAATCTTTAGAATTAGAGCTTGAAAATTATCATGAACCTCCAGTACATATCACTTTAAAAGGTTGGCTTTTTTCAATTATAAAGGCAATACCACCTCCTCTTCCATGTTTCCTATGTAATAGAATGATATTATAATGTGTAAAATTAGGGATAATATTATCCTTAAGTAACATTTCTATGCACCCTAATATTTTTATTTTTTTTCCTAACATGTATCCTTGAACATCAAATTTTTTGTTTAGTAGACCTTGAATATTAATAAAAGCTATCCTTCATTTTTCAATAC
>JAWQRP010001803.1:0-17605 GCA_033557875.1 Quadriops clusia | reverse complement strand
ATACTTTTAAGACGATATAGTAACCTATACGGTCCTATAGAAAAGCAATGGGAAAAATGGAAACGATTACAATGAAATTTGAACGCACCCTAGATTACATCATTCTCCATCGTCCCATCGAGTCAGATTTTCAAATTTAAAATTAGTACATCTATTTCTTCGCATGAACTCTTATAATTGTTATACAATTTAGCTGAACACTCCTAGGCAGAACAGACGGTGACAGTGATTTTATTTTATTAGAATCGGTGACTAACCAAATGTTCGTCTATCAATTCTCTTTCCTTGCATTATTTGTATAACTTCTAATGTTGAGTGTATCTGAAAAATCAGAGTGAAAGATTCAAAATCAATGCTGCTGTTCACATTCTTTTCGTATTTGACGAACTGCTAGGGTTACTGTATCGCCTTAAGCTCATACCAAAAGTATGTCGTAATTTTTATTAAAACTTTCCTTTCTATCTGGATAACAATGAAAGATATAACACAAAGCAATTATATGTTAACATTACATGTATCACATTCAGAATAAGTGAGATCGTCAAGGCTAGAATAGGTTGGTTTGAGATCATTAAACATAAAAAGAAACTATAATTTGGTCTTATTAGTTGGGGGAAACATTTTTATATTCATTATTTTAGTATTATTTTTTGAATAGATTTTCCCAATTTATCATTTTCAATTGCCTGTCTTTTTGGATGTTTCAATGCTTCGAAAATTTTGTAGTACACATACAGTGGTTTGTGTTCAGATTCTATCGTGAAATGTAAATATCTCATGCACCATTCTTTGTACATAGCCGAACCAAAACAATTTTTTTTACTGATCTGTTATGTAATGTCCCCTTCCATCATCTTTTCTAATCTTCAATTTCTTATTTTGTCTAGCCTTGAGACTGGTCAATCTTCTCCAAAAGGTCATTTCAGTGAATAGTAGTTAATTTTATTCTTGTTGATTCACTTTCCCAACTTCTGATACGTACAGCATTGTACTTTTAAGTATGGTGTTGCATAAAAGATTTTTCTTCTCTTTGCTAAAATTCTACACTGCAGTATTTAATTCCTCCTAACGCCGTTTGCTTTATCCTCTCCTCTGTTTCACTTTCGGAGCACCTGTTGCTAATAATCTTTTTTCCCAAGTATTTGTAAACTTTACATGCTTTGATTTGTTAGGTAGCCTTAATTTAAGGGTTTACTTGTAAAATTAGTTTAATAATTTATATGTTATCTACTGTACTTTCAAAAATATACTAATTGTTTTATTTATTTAAGTAGCTTCACTATATTTTCATTTTATATTTATATTATGCAGAGTTCTTAAATACTGAGTTATAAAATACATTAAAATTTTAGGGTTAGATTAGAATTCCATTCTTAACGAATTCTACAACATGATTGATACACCCAAAACAGAAATTTTGGACATCAAGTGTCGCTATAAGGGAGGAGGCAACTTGCTTCAACTTCCACCAATTTTTTCGAATGATGGCCAGTAAGTAAAATCTGTACAAATATTAATTAAGAAGACAACTAATTTTAAGTTTTGTTTTATTAGAAAAAAATATAAAAACTATATTTTCCTTTTACTTTTCACTCTGTTTTATTCAAATTACTGAGTGACCAGTTTCATGTTTATATCGTCTGCAGGCCCTAATAGTCTTTAGTTTTTCATTGATAACAAGATAATATAAAATCTTTTTGTGTTATGACAAACAGACTAAGATTGGCGCTCAAAAATGGGATAAACCCAAAACTGCTCACTCAAGAAATTGAATAAAACATAGTGGTAAGTACAAAAACTTTTTTTATATTTTCCAATAGCGTAATTAACTATTAACCAATGACGAATTTATTTTCTTTGTAGAACTGTGTTTATTGCCTGGAAAAATTTAGTTGTTTCGTACAGCACCAAAACTGGAAAGAAGTTGATTGATTTTAAGGGTTTAAAATCTGAAATAGTTGGATTGAGTACATTTAATTTAAGTGGCTTAGAACATATTGTGGCTTGTTCGAGAAAAGGAAAATTGGTGGTATGGAGAGCAGATAATAGTTTGAAAGTATGCCAGAAAAAAGTACCTAAGAGAATTCTTAATTTTAAAGTAGTTCATTCAAATTATTCTGAATCATTTCCAAATTGTGTTGCCACATCTCAGAATGAAAACCATTATGTATTTGGGTTATTTGATATAAATACGTCTCGGTGGAAAAATGTCTGCATGATACAGAAAACGCATGAATACCAGTTTGATGTTGGTGGCTCGAATAATATATTGGCTGTTACCCAAAACAGAACTTTAACAATCGTAAAAGTAGACAATCCTAAAGAACTGACGAAATTAACAATAAACAAAGGAAGGTGTTTCACAGCAGTAGCTTGCCATTCAGTTGAAAAATGCGTAATCACTGGAGATGACACTGGAAGGATATTATTATGGCAAGGGCTTTTCTCACCGAGACCTAGTCAGGCTGTTTACCATTGGCACACATTGCCTGTACAGACGTTACGATTTTCCACATCAGGAAGTATGTTCTACAGCGGTGGCAGAGAATGTGTTATAGTGAAATGGAATGTAGAAGATCATAACCAAAAAAAATTTTTACCTCGCTTACCTTCAGGTATACGTCACATATCCATAGCAGACAATAACTTATACATTGCTATCTCCACTGAAGATAATGGTGTACAAATAATTGATTCAAGATTTCAATTTGTCAGTGTGGTTCAACATTTGGTTCTAGCAAAGACATTTCCTGCTGGTATGAAATATGATGAACGTACTAAGTCTTTAGTGCTCAATGGGATTGTTGGTCATGCACAGTTTTATGCACCACAAGATATGAATCTTTTATACAATGTAAGATATTTTTAGGTATAATTTAAAGATTTATATAATTATGTACTGTATTTCAATTTTTTAGCTGGATATTACTTGCCAAAATAAATTAACTGATGAAAGACAGAGAAATTTAGTAAATACTGAAGTCATTAAGATAGATATTTGTAAAAGTGGTTTGTGGATGGCTAGTGTTGAGGAAAGGAACGATGAAGGATTAACTTATGAACAAAGATTGAAATTTTGGCACTTTAACACTGGAAAACAAATGTAAGTATTAGCAGATATACATATGTGGTATTAGCTAGCAATGTTGAACTTAAATTTAGTTATAGTTAAATGTAATTATAAACTAAACAATACTTTTTCCAGCTTTGAATTGAATACTTCTATCGAATATCCACACGAGATGAACATTATAGACATGAAATTCAAACCCTCCAAATCTGATAAAGATATCTCCTGTGTGACATTAAGTAAAGACAATAAATTCAAAATGTGGCAGAGTGAAAGTACTGAGAAAGGATTTTCTTGGAAGTGTTCTGCTACAGGTTATTACAAAGATTTTGTGTCAAAAGCAATAGCATTTTCTACGGATGGTTCAGTATTAGCCGTAACTTATGGTCCCGCGTTGACACTTTGGATACCTGACACTTTTGAGCTGAAAGCTTCACTACTTCATCCTTTGTATGCTGAAGACATAAAGCAAATTGCATTTGGTGTTAGTAACGACTGCCATTTAATATTAACAATTAGTGAGAATAAATTAATTGTTTGGAACATTTTAAGTTTAAGTGTAGTATGGACGGTTTCCTTAGATTGTCAGTTATTAGTTGCTGATCCGTGGACAAGTCACATGGCTGTATTTACAAGATCGAAGAAAAGTAAGTGGTTTTTTGATTGAGAAATTTGCTGATTGTTGTTTTATTTGCTTTTGATTGGGAAGTAATACTACTTTTACTTTCAGTATATATTATTACATTAAATTCATCAATTCCTATCTATGTGAGTAACGATGCCCTATTGAAACAACAAGGACATATAATAGCAGCTACATTTATACCGAGTGTTTATTGTAATGATACCAGTTTGGATTGGCATCAAAGATCGCAATTATGCTTTATTGATTCACACCAAGTAAGTAATGTGCTGTCATATCATGGTAGTTTACTGTTAAAACTTTATTTTTAAGGAATTATATTGCTTGGACACAAATGAAGAATTTGTCCAGCCTTCCCAGTTGTTGCAAGAAGATGTTGGAAGAAGTCTGTACCAATCAACTTTATCTAGGATAAAAAGTAGCAATAAGAAGACGGATGTCTCTTATGCACACTTGTATAGCAAAAAGGATAAAATTGTAGAGGATGTAAGTTTAATAATTCTTTTGTTCATGATACATTACTTTTTTTGGCTACATAATTTGTTTTATTTTTTTCAGTTAATGTATGCTCCTAACACAACTAAAATGCCTATTCAATTAAGTTGTGAACAAGTGTTGTTCTCTATGATAATGCAGAAGGAGTAATGTCTTCTAGACCGGGCAAAAATTTGTAAATATGTAAATATATTAAGCAAATTTTGTATTGTTAATAATAAAAACACCAAGTGTGTTTTAATTAAAATTTCATTACCCGTTTTGTGCTTTTCCTAAATGCAGATTTCTAAAACCAAACAGATAGCCTTCCTTACATTATTTTAGCAACATGCTATAGTCAATTAATAATAAATTATATCAATCCTTAATAATAAAGGTCTAATGTAGGATAAAAACATTTTTAATAAAGTACATTATAATAGAGAAGTTATATATTAACAATAAAATTGCACATGTACAAGACTTAAACTATTTTGGCTTGAAGACCAGTAGTTTTTAGCCAGTACATGATAATGTATAAAAATGGTAACAAAAGTTGAATTGCACGTGGTCATTAAATTTCTAACAAAAGTACGCTATACACAACATTTTCGGCTCTAAGCCGTAGATGTGCGCGCTCGTTTTTAAATGGAGACGTCCCAAAACCAATTTTGAAGTTTATTGTCACTGTACCCAAAAGGAAATTGATGGCATAGCTAATGCCACTTTCAAAATAGGAATATCCACAGTAGGTATATCAGTAGGAAAAGAAAAGTTTATTAGACAAAAGGGGACCCGTTTCGTACGAATTAGGACCTCCTCAGGCTTTTGTGGTCGAAAAATATGCAAACAGCATTATGGCCAAACATTTTTAAACGCAGAGGAAATGTAAATGCGTGACTCTTTAAATTATAAATTGCAAAAGGGATCAATTAGATGTGTGTGCGGCAGACGTTTATAAAATATTGAATTAAATAAATAACACATAAATATGTAAAATATCACATATTAAGTCTTAGATTTTAAAAGTTAAATATCATCGTTTTTGGAGAGAGCCACGATAGACTTTGATTTTTTTGGGTAAATTATCCTTTTGTCTTTCATTCTTATCTTTTTTATAGAAAATGTTTTTTTTTCTTTCTATTACTTTTAATTATGAAAGGTACATTAAAAATATTCATAATTAAAGAATCATTTGAAATAATTTAGATAAAAGATCCAAATACTATTAAACGGTGTGAACATATTCAATAGAGAAACAATTTAGGCAATAATTTGTTTTACAAGTAGGTCCAATGTGTTTAGAAAAGGAAATATTAATAATGGCTTATACGTTTATTCCTTATGCAAGATCTGTAAAATATCCTTGAACTCGTATTTATACGCTAGTAAATCGATGCCGCAACGTATTATGAAAAATACTATAGCGTGTAACCGAAAGAGCAGGCGGAATCGCTAACAAGAAGCACATTAGAGTGACAAATTCATCCAATACAGAAAAAATAATATTAGGGCTTGACACGTCCATCTATTATATACATCTAGGTTACGAGGTAATTCTAAGATATAATATTGTTATAAGGATATCTAGGTTGGTCAATTTCGCATTGTAAGTATAAATAAGAGCGTTAGCGATCATCCTATTTGTGAGGGTTCTACAGAACAATATTACCAGATTGCATTGCTCTATGCAGTTTCAGTAGAAGGCGCACCGCAGGATGAAGTGCTCGTCGAAATTTGTGCTACTTTTTGAACTTGTACTTTTCTTTGTTGGTTCCGTCCTCAGCATTCCCGTAGGAAGACCAGAAGCGGTATGTGTTATTTCTCTTTTAAATAGCTTCATTTTACATAAACCCTACGTTTAGGTATATGTTCAGTTTTCTTTTTCGAATTAAATTTGTTCATTTCGAAAATATTTAGCTGCATAATTTAAATATAGATTTAATCATCTAATGCGGCACGAAATTATCACTACAAATCTTTGCTAAGAAATATTCCGATGATTTCAAGATTGCGTTTCCATGCATTTTCCAGTTTTTAAGCGGTACACCTTTTGTAACTCGTTGTTATTCTAATTCAGAAACCTGACGATAAAAACGCAATCCTTCATCGCAACTTAAAATTTCATAGGAAAAATCCTAAGGAAAATGTAAGTAATTTCCATGCAGAATCTTTCTCCGTTTTATCTAAAGTAGTTTTCTTGTAATATTCTTTGTATATTGCGCGTATTTTCAAATGCACTTTTGCTTTCTTTATGCATCTAATATTTTCCGCACTATTATATTCTGGCCTTTCATTTCTTCATTTTTTTACGTAAATACATCTTATAGCTTGACATGCACTTTGCTATAAATCCACGCTATATGCGCTTTAATTTGGAGACCTGAGTTAGGGGATTGTAAGCTATATTGAAACTGGAATGAACTGATTTGGACCAGAGATAATCATTCGTTGTCTCGGTTGAAGTGCTTCAATGGAGTGAATCAACTGTAAAGAAAATTTTCTTGAGTCATATTAACATTACGGCTTATGAGGATGTATTCCATTTACTTTTGTCCACAAGATTAAAATAATTAATTAGAACATACTCCACTTTCTTCAAACTCTCCATAATCAAATCCTCTTCAATGAGTGTTTCTTTAATAAAACGTGCCAATAAATTACTTCAAATTGACACGGATAATATAACAATGGTTTATACCATTAAGCAAATGAAGTAAATTAAATAAATTAAAATGTATTAAATATTCCTTAATATTTCCGCTGGCAGCAGTTCATCATTGTTGCAGACGCCAATTTAATGAATTTATCGCCAATAAACTAATCTAGCATTTATTTTATTAGAGGGCATTACTAGTTGTATCTAATAAAAGTTTAAATGTCCAGGCGGCACTCACTGCAAACTGATCGATAGAAATACTGCGTCAAATCAAAGACATACACGTTTTTAATTTAAATTTTTAAAAGTCTATTATCTAATTTTCATATTGTAATTGAAAATCAACTTTCAACAAATCTATATTGAAAGTCTCCTGCAATATTTTGTTTTATTTTTCTATTACTATTTGACTATAACTCTATCAATGTATCAAACAATAGTGTAAATTAAATTTTTAAGTTTACAAATTTTTAATAGAATATCCGCCGGATGGTCTCAGTTCGTTGTCAAACTCGCTATTTTATTAGTCGCATTAGCTTTTGACCCTTGAACATTAGTTTAAAACGTGAAAGTTATTCAGTTCTGTTCAGAAGTTTGTAGAAACAGTAGCGCACTACAATAATGCAAAAATACTTGTGTAATTGCGACGGCTGCAATAATATTCGGATTACATATTAGTAAAACGTAAAAGTGCTTTAAGTTTGAACTCTTAATTAAAAAATGAAATGGCAATTAAAACCATTTAAAATGAAATAGTTTATTTTATATACAAACTAATATTTTTTTTGTTACCTTTAAATTTATATGTTAATTTTATCAATGTTGTAGCAATACATCTCCATAATTAATAGTTTTATATTTAAATATAATTACATAATTTGAGAATATTTTTGGATTTCACAGACACCCTCACCACAGTTTACTAATAATTTTGGTGCCTTAATTTCTACCTCTATTAAAAATAGCCTTTTACCAGTTTCACCACAAATTTCGCTATTAACAGAATTATGCATCATGATTTACCAAATGGGTATAGTACGAGAGTATGGTAATTTTTGTACGCCTATGCAAGGACAATGGCATACAGTCATCCGCAGATGCTTATAATATGATAATTGGCCACTTTCAAAATAACAACTGTTGCGTCTCACATTCTCCACTATGCAATAACAAAGACATTTATTCAACATTTTTTTCTTTAGGCAATCGAAGAAATGATTCAAGTCCCACAATGGCATTGCATGCGCTACAGGAAATTCGAATTGGTGAAAAGATGTAGAAGTTACAAGCACGGCTCCAGAAGAGTGTGAAATTTGTTTCAAATTGCAACCAACAATAACCCTCAGCCTGTCATGGATTAGCATTATTTATTTATAAATATTTGTATATTCTTGGACTATAAACCCCAGATAATACAAATATTTATTATTTATTTATATATTTAATGTAATTATAATTATTTATTTATTTAATATTATTAGATATGATAATGTAAAGAACCCTAATTTAACGTTTCTAAGAGCATATATTGTATTATTAATATTGTAAATAAATACATACACATTTTGTACATTTCTACTCTGTTTAAATTACATTCCGAATAAAACAAAATACACATACCTGACTTGTGAGCGTCAATATATGTATATTCACATTTTTATAATCCAGTCATTTCCTTGCAACTCTCCCCGTGAAAAACAGCACCCTATTTATTTTCAACTCCACATTCACCCTATTTAGATCTCAACACTAATAATGGAAATAAAATGTATCAAAAATTAATTAAATACATTTATTATTTTTAATAATAAAAAATGATCCTAGACACTTGGATATTATTATATTAGTCAGGTATTATAAATAACAACTAAAATAAAAACAGGGATAAAAACTGTTTTAATACATGTACTAAAGTATTATTTATAGATATTTATATATTTACACCATTAAAGATATCCAATTTACACTCAATAAATATTTTTATATAAAAAATGTAATAATGCCTGGAGCCTTTCAGTCTAGTCTCAAAATAGGAGTTCCAGTCTTATTTTATGTACATATTTAAGTAAATTATTAAAAATGTCACACCTGATTTTATCTTTAATATATACATACTGTAAAGTAATACAGTTATCGAAAACTTAGAACATATTAAGTCTTATAGATTATATATATTACTCACTGAAAAGTAAAATAGCAAACATAATGTAAATATTTAAAATGTGTTAATTATTATAGAAGTTTATATTAACATTAATTTAAAAAGAAAGTTAACACAAAGGTCTAAAGAAAAATAATGAGAAAAACTTCTAAATAAACATAACTTCTAAAAAGGAAATACATACAAAAAAAAAGGAAGACACCTTTCATTAAGAAAAACAAAATAATATTTATTACAATTTACTTTAATATTTAAGGAAGCAATATTTGGAAGAGTGTCATATCTCATAATTAATTAATGTATGTCAATTACCTAGACAAGGCTTCCTATAATATGAAAAGTCTTCCCAGAACAGTTAAAATAAATGTTAAGAATCATATTTTTAAATGGCACTTTTTTTCTAATTCCTTAAAATAAAGAAATTTCAAGCATTTTTACTTTTCAATTTAATAATATACAGTGATTACGATGCTACCTTTTAAACAAATCTACTAATGATGCATTTATCATTAATTTGAGCCTAGGATTTTTAGCAATTGTACATTAAAAATTAATTAAAAAATTACAAAAAAGAAGATATTCAAAAAATAGTCCCATATTCGTATCTTTTGAATACGTGTCTTCATTACTCCGTGTTAAGACCTTGCGCTTTTTGAAATACAGTTTGAAAAGGTAGAAATTATTTAGATAGCGTATTTATCTAATTATTATTAAAAATCCTAGTTTTTTAAAAGAATGACAACATTGATGTTGTGATTTAAAAATGATAAGTACTTTGGCAAATGAATAAAGAAATTGGGTCCGTATATTCCAAATAATACATTTTCAAACCATTTTAAATTAAATACTGAATTAGTTTAAAGATGCAATATTTGTTAAATTAATATTGTATTTATTTGCATGGACTTGGAACAATAAAATATTGATAACAGTTAAAATTTAAAAGATATAACAAAATGTATTTACATCGATATTTGCTACTTACAATACTTCAAGCAAAAAGCAAATAAATGCAATATTAACGTAACATTCTGATCTATATTACGAATATGTAGGAACGAGATGATACACCCTCATAAAAAAGATTAATAAATTTACAATAATTTTACAATCGCAATGTGATATACTAAAAACAATGGAATTGTATTTCAAGTTCCTTATAAAGTATGATTTTTCATGGTCCATTAAATGTACTGCTAATGTGTCCATTCTATATAATATCACGATTTATTTAATTAAAAACATTGATGTTTGAATGCAGATTAATTAATGTCTAATAGAAAGCTGCACATGCGTTCACTAATATTACACAGAGCTTTAAATGTTTAGTGAAAGAAATGCAAACGTGGCGTCACGAGACTAGACCCGGCTTCACTCAATTAGATGTAAGATTCGATTATAAAATAACAAAAGATTAAAACAAGCCACATCTCTTACCTGCTTAAAACATTCACACTGATAAAATACAGAAAAAATTAAACAGTGGAGTTAAACAACAAATAACATATAGCTTATACACACACTAATTGTTTTTTTAATGTCCAAGAAACTGTTGACAACGGAACAGTTAACCTGGAATGTTTATTTCAAAAAACTGTTGTCTCTGATGCAGAGAAACAAAATGCACTCATTCGGCATAGCGTGAGTGCCAACACCTGCCCTATACTGATATTTCATAGTTCATGTCATATTCACTAGTACGGTCTGGAGTAGAGGGTCGCATTGGCATATGCCCTGAACACTGCGAATTACCTTGTGTCATTTCTACCGAGTCTGACATTTCCAAAGCTCTCACAAATGACATAGGACGTCTACGATTATCTGGAATTGTCGGGGTAGGTGGTCCCATTTGCACTTTGCGATGGACTTGAGGACTTTGAGGTGGGTAAACCGCTACCCCTCCCCGAATTGCTGTATGATATGGTCGAGGTGCGTTGTACGTGGCTTGTTGAGTAGGACTAGTTGGGTTCGAGCGATAGAAATCGGGATGTTGAGCCGGGGGTGGATACCCTGGTGATGTATCTTTCCACATATAAACACCACGCTGTGGTGAGTTTGCCAATTCACGAATGTTGTCTACTGTGTTGTTAGACCGCGGGTACGATAATTGTGCTTCTTGTCGAACTAATTCACCTTCTGACATGAATCTTCTCTGAGGACTTCCATACCCTTGCGAAATGGGAGGACGTTGTCCTTGACTGACTTGGGTTTGAAACTCGTAGTAGGTTGCTGGTTGGTGATTGGTGTTAACGCTTATGAAGTCCGGTCTGCGAGGCTGGGTAGGAGTACTGGGGTTGGATCTGTGGATAAGCAAGCCACTACATTTTCTAGCAAATACATGTGCAAAAGCAAAGCTCCAGTCATGTCCACCTAAAACTCGAAAGGTGACTTTATATAAGAGTTATTTCTAACATGTAGAGTGTACGAAGAATATGTAAATTATCAATGATTTCTTATTACTTATAATTAGTTAACAAAAATTTAAACATTTTTGTCTTTGATATATCCCATATTTTGTTTAGCATTTGTAAATTAATAAGTATATTAGATTGGTCAAAAAAAACAACCTTACTTGTTGATTTATTATTACCCCTCCTTAGCAATTTATGAAGCTGTATTCTGTAAGACAGGGTTTTATAGTACAAATAATATGATTAGTAAAGGTAGGTTTTTAATTTTATTAAAAATATTCAATATCAAGTTAAAAATATTTTTCTTTGTTGACTTTAGGTTTTCAAGATTGTTTTGAAAATGCTATGTTGTGTTTGATTTAAAACGGTTTACAACTAAACTTGTCGTTCTACAATATTTTTGTTTATTTAAAATCCATTAATTTTGAAGTTATTTAGATTTTCTTATCTCGACTAAAATTAAAGATTATATTCGAACTTCCTCACTTGATGTCCTAGATACAATTTCATAAAAGAGTTTATCTACTCTATTGAGTCATACCAATGAATATCAGATATCGAGTCTGCTGTACGTTTGCTTGCTCGGAACTCTATTTCTTTCTAAGAGCCCTTTCGAAATACCGACCACTGTAGTATATATAATGTTATAAGTATCTAATTAATTAATTTTAAACAAATTAAGTGTAAAACATTAATTTACGTTAAAGGATATATCCAATAAAATATTTGGAATAATCAAACTGTGTATTTCATTGCATAATCAATTTTATATTTATTTTTCAAACTGAAGGTTATACGAACTCATTTCTTTGTACACACATACATTCTTGAAACAGCATAGCAATAATGGTTTTAATGTGATTTGAAACTACAATAGAATGATTATCCTCTAAATAACATGGACCTAAAAAAAGAATTACCATGGAAAGTTTATAGAAATTTCTGAAAATTTTACTTATTGCTAAATAATTTTGCATTCATATTTACCATTTGAATGTCATCAGTTCTTATTTGCAAATATGGTTAATATTAATAGTGTCAAGAATTAATTTAAATCGACTTATATAGATGAAATATTTCGGGAGCATTAGCTTTTACAAATGTTGATATATTTTATGAATGATTAGATAAATTCCTGAAATTTATTTATAAATTACCTGCGAACTGGACTTTGCATTGCTAAAGGTGTTGGTACACCCAGAGCTTTGATGCGTTGTTGCATTGTTGGGGACGGTCTTTGTGGTCCGAGACTTTCAGGAGTGCCACTTCTATTAGCATCCAAGCCTCTGGGTCTTGGGTGAGGGCTACACCTTGAATATTGCATTCGAGGATGTCTAGGAGACTCTCCTTCCACTGGAGGCAAGTAGAAGTTACTTTTCGAGCCATGTCGCTGCAGAGGAGGTGTTGGTTCGCAATCTTGTGACTGAGATGCAGAGGGTTCCATATCAGGATCTGAACCATCTCGACCAGGAGATAGCTTCAAATTGTAACAATACATCAGTAAAAATATTCAATAGTAAATATTCCAGTAGAAATGATTAAAGGGATTACCATGAAAATTTAGGATAAGGATTCTTCAGGGAAGGACGATAGGATCAAAATTTTGTCGTATGCAGGTTAAGCAATTTTTTTTATTTGCCTATCAAGAAGAAAAACTGTTAAATAGGTTATTAAGAAATTTTATCAGGAAACAATTTACCTTGTTGTAAGCATTAGAGTTAAGATTACGAACACCATTACTATTATCCATATAAGTTTTGACTTGACTATCATTAGTGATAGTGGCAATTGGCCCATGTGCACAATGTTTCCGTTTTACATTGTATTTATTTGGCTTAATAAGGCTGAAAATTTGTTATTATTTATTACACGTGTCGTTTATTGAAGATTTATTGTATAATTTTTTTTAAGTAAATTTGCTTACCTTGGGAATTGGGGGCCAAACTGTGCATAACAACAGTTTTCCCAACAACCCCTTGAAAACGGATTGTAACCTCCTTTAAATTTACCAGTCACTTGTTCATTCGTCGTTCTACCTCGGGAAACTAATACCATATGGAAGCCAGTTAACCCAAATATAGGTAAAGACAATAAAGCTACAATACTCATTAATACCATACTGTATAAAGACATTAAGGAAAATAATATGTATAAGATATACACTAAACTTAGATCAAAATATTATAATTATTAATTATGAAAGAAATTATTTAGATTATTTTGCATCTCATGCAATAAGAGCCTCTGATTTGTTAGTCAGTGTGCAATTATCGGTGGTTACACTGATAAAACACTCTGTTGATTTCTCCTAGCAACATAGCTCCGTCTCTTAACTACATAGCTCAGTCTCTTAACTACTTCTGGCTTATGACTTAAAACGCCAAATAAACTGCAAAATAAAATGATACGGCATTATGTATTGACATGTAGGTGTATTTAATAAAATAAAGTAAATTTATTATGTACCTACTGGAGATGCAAAATAATCTTGTCGAATCGCATTTGTGTTTATGGGTAAATTTACTCCTGCTTTCTGCTTAGGAATGAGAATCGAACACATTTGACAATGAAATCCCTCTGGCCCTTCAGGTTGTCGGGATTTCAATACTTGTCAAATTTGCACTCTTCTTTGTTCCTGAGCAACAGGCAATCGTGAACTTACCGATAAAATTAGTAGCACTTAAGCTATTATTATAGATAACTTTTTTAATTAGTTTATATAAATGCTAAGGATACGCTACTATGGGTTCTATGTCAGACAGTCTGTTTTGATTGTTCAAAACAAATACCAAGCTTAAACCGAAGATGCTAATCATGTGTAAGCTGAGCGATATCAAGAAGAAAAAGAAAAACCTGTAGTTCCTCCTTCCTATGCAATTATTCACCCAAGGGCAGTGATGGTCGAATGTCTAAAACAAATAAATGATATGTTCACTGGAGTACAACTAATGGCAAAAATACTCACCTCAATACAGTGATTGCAGACACTACAATGTGAACATCTAGGTGGACGATAGAATTTACACGTTACGCACCATTTCATTCGAACTGTAATCCCATTTATGTCAACGTTTTTGTATAGAGGTGCCCTAAAATCATCCTCTCTATCCTCGTCAGGTGGGGCTAAAAAAAATTATTTGTTGTATATACGCTATTATGTGCAGTATGTTGATTATTGCTTTTTTGTCCTATTGTCCTAATTTAGGTAGAAGTGAAATAATTAATGAATCAGTCAATTTAATAAACATTAACCTTCCTACAACTTATTGATTGACAAAAATTAATTATTTATACTTGGTGGAATTTTCGTGTTTAGATTTATTTCAAAGGATTAAATTTTGTAGACTATTGTTTATATTAAAGTTTTAATGAACATCAAAAATCTCTCAACATTATTAGAAGATCACAAGTTGGTTATTTAAACTTTCTTGATCTCACCATAACGAATGCAATTGCACAAATGAATCAACTTATTGAGACTGTAGAAATTAATTAAAAAAATCATAACTGATGTAATGTCTTGCTATATTCAAATATGATTTATATAGAAGGGATTCTTGATACTTTTGCAGGCAAATTAATGATATAAATTTAAATTTGTAAGTTTATTTTAACGGTGCAGTAACATCACAATTAGAATTTTATGGTGATTTGTGCTATAACATTATCTTCTACTATCATGTAATTTACAAGGTCATATTATTTCTCAATATGTACAAAATGCGAAATAATTTAGGTATTTTAAAACAAAAATGGTTCATCGAAAGAGTAATATTGAGTGCGTCAATGCCAAGGCAGATAGTTAAACAAGAGAAGGTGCCAATTGAGTTCTATTTGTAGCATTATGAAGAGCTCAAGAAGGAAGTCACTGAATCTTGTTAGTTTTTTTTGTGAAACCCAACTTACCTTTTGGAATAACACCTGGGTCCATAAAAGTTGCAAGGGTAAAGTTTGCCAAGACAAAGAAGGTGATGACGCCTTGGTACGCGGGAACCCATGGATGGTCGAGTATGTAATACTGAGCCCTGAAAGCACACGAAATTACTCTAATTTTGGAAACATACCTTAACACCATTACTTACGGAAAATAAAAGAAAAGAGTTGTCGCAACTAGCAGCAGAGTCCAAGCAAAAGTTGCCGGTATGTATCTCGTCTTAACATCACACTTGGGCATAATGTCTGTTAAAAATTTTGAAGTTAGTGACTGGTAGAAAACGGAAAAATGATTTTCATGCAGGTCAACATGGCTGCAGCAAACACGAGAAGTTTTCTGTTCCTCCAAATGTCAAAGTCAGACGATTCACTAGTGATTTTTAACGCGCCAGGTTGTTCATTGTGAATCAGATCGGGATACAGCGGCAGCGGTAGTCAATGAACATTTGATACCAACAACATTGCCTTGTATGCAGTAGTACCAAATTGAATAAATTAAAATAATTGAATGAATATTTTTAGACTGTTTGATTTTATTATCATTTATTAGAAAGTTCATTCCAACTTGTCCAGATATGAATTACATGTGTTACGTTTGTAATCTCTAGTATCTAACATCGATGTTATGCAAGCAGAAACCAAAACATTGATTTTTTATTGCTTTTGTTTTTAATTTACTAATAAAAATTCAGTCAACACAATTATTTAACCGTATTTCACATTATTGATGTACATGTGGAATATGTGTAAACAGTTATGTGTAAATAATTTAAAAACATATTCAAAATAAAATTGATGCCTTTTTCAAATTTTTCGATATATATACGAATACATAATATGTATTACATATGTATTATAGAAACAAAAAGCGTGCAAAAGAAGTAGTTTTACTACGAACATTAAGTAATCAACCAGACAACGTGTAAATGCATGGGGCAACGAAAATTAAATACCACGTGGTTAATAACTTTAACAAATAAACAATATTTATGGAGATTTATCTCGTTCAACAAACAAGTATTCCTCGAATTCTCTATATCATTTGAGTATAATCCAAGCGATTATGTATTAGATACCTGTTGATTAGTCATTTAAAAAAAATTCTCGGATATTATTTTAAGGACGATAGTGTGAGCTGCAAGCAGCTGTAATACAACATTTAGAAGAAAAATCTTAGCACAGATATCTGCGATTTTAGCTTGATAGTTATACAAGAGTGTAGAATTATCAATTAAAAATTATTATAAATGTATTGCAGTTAGGGAAGATTATGTTGAAAAATAATAATTATTATACAGTGATACCTCGGTTTTCGTTGCCCTAGAAAGTTATCTCGGTTTTCGTTGGTTGCCCCGGATTTCCACGAATTTGGCATTACTAATTTTTCGAAAACAAAGGGCACACACGTGTTTTGAAATTCTATTGACACAACACCGGCATTTTAAGGTTCTTTCCAACAACACGAGTTCATAGTTCGAAAACCGGTTAATGTACTGTACAGGGTCGGCTAAGGATAAAATTTAGGCAACCAGACATTCATGTGTCATAATTACTGTATGGCAACAGAAATTTTAGAATGGACCGACCCTATGCAGTACATTATCCGGTTCTCAAAGTATCAACTCTTGTTGTTGGAAAGAACCTTTATTTTCCGTCTCTTTTCAAACCAGTGTCAAGATTTTTTGGCGAATACATTCGACCATGTCAAAGTCAAGGATAGACGTCTACCCACGAACACTGGGAGAAAATTTAAATGTCTGTTTTTTGTTGGTCGCGCATATCGTTTATGATATATGTATTAGTACCCTGTTGTATGTATTATTTATAGATCAGACTACGACCCTTTAGTATAAACGATATACGCGGCCAACAAAAAACGGGCATTTAAATTTTCTCCCAGTGTACACTGTGCCCGACCAATTCAGCCCAGTTCTTCTGTGTGGTCAATTTCCTATTGCTTTAGGTTAAGAGTTTTCTATTATTTTTATTTATTAAACTTACGAACATTCTGTATAAAATGTATTTTATTTATGTAATTAAGGGTATCTAGAACGAATTAATTCGACCTACTATATTGATTCATATGGGAATAATTAGGTTCTTTCCAACAAGACGAGTTGATAGTTCAAGAATCCGGTACAGGGTCGGCTAAGGATCAAATTATAGGCAACCAGACATTCGTGTGTACAGAATTACCGTATGGCGACGAAAATTTTAGAATGGGCCGACCCTGTGCAGTACATTAAACGATTCT
>JAWQRP010001802.1:0-17628 GCA_033557875.1 Quadriops clusia | reverse complement strand
GTTTCATTAACAAGTTAGTAATTTATTATTCACTTAGAAGTCGTATTTTATGTTTTCTAAAATAAAAATACTTAAAATCTTAACAAACGAATTTCTGCCACGTTTCGAGGTAAAATTCCCCTATGTGCGCCATAACAATAAAATATTAGACTGATGTCTACACAACTTTCTCGTATACTCCAAAAGCCATTTAGGTATCTTAGACGAGGTAAGACCGATTTAGACAAGGATTCATACCAATCATTGACACGATGCATAGTGAAATATTTAACACAAAGAGGACTTTCGGTTGAAGGAATAAGCTGAAATCACCATATCTGCCTCAAAAAATTACTACTAATTTTTTGATTACAAATTATAAAATGTCCATCCATTCTTTTGTTTTCTTGTAAGAACATCAATTTACAGACTTGTAGAATAAATTTTTTTAGTTTTCCACAGTAAATTTTGTTACCTTCT
Organism: Quadriops clusia; assembly: GCA_033557875.1. Lineage (NCBI taxonomy): Eukaryota > Metazoa > Arthropoda > Insecta > Coleoptera > Hydrophilidae > Quadriops > Quadriops clusia. Next base: position 17,169 of record JAWQRP010001802.1, on the reverse strand, counting down.
CCAATTTTGCAGTGCCAATCTTATATAGGTATGCATCGTACCTATTTGACAATAATCGCCATATTTTATACTTTCATGCAGTGTTTAAGGTGCCATCCTTATGACAAACTCAGTCAATAGCGCATAGTTAATTAATATCAGTGATTATGTATACTCGTTATTTATATGCTTTATGGAATAGAGTATTTTTAAGGCGTCATCGAGTCACAAATTGTCGTAAGTAAAAATGCATTTCTAATATTATCCTATTGTTGTAATAAATAGTAACTTGCATAGGTATAAATTCCTCATTCCAACTGGAATTTTGAAATAACTTTAAAACTGTTTCAGTACTTCGTTTTCTGGTTTCTTCAAACAAATACATCTACATTTTCTGGTGTCAGAATTTTCGACAAAAAACAACACAATATTTCTTCAAATTTAAAAATTTTGTTAGTTCATAGAAAATTATTGATGTGGATTCCAACAAGGCAATATTAGGATGTCCTTGTTCTTAAGAAGCACAGGTAAAGTATACTGTAACTCTTCATACCCTAGTTTATAAGTATTTCCACATATGAGTGAATGTTCTTAGAATCGATCAGGAAAATCTGTCAATCTTTGTTGAATATGATTTCGTACCATCAATAATTGTCTGCAATGCAGTTAACGTGGGATATAGCTATATCTGATTGTTTGATCGTCAGTTTTTGCATTACGCATGAATCTATCATTTCACTACACTCATTGTTATTAAATCTTATCTTTCAAGCCCTCAGTGACCATTTAATCAACAGTTCACCGTACGTATACTGAAAAACATACCTACATATAGTACCTAGTTAGTTATCTAAATAATATTATATATATAAATAATACCTATTCAAATTGAACTTTATTATCCAACACAGGATTACTTAAGTAAATATTCATGCTACAAGAAATCTAGCGCTCAAATAACTTTGTATCTATGAAATTTAGGAATATAACATTAGTGCCCACACGCCTGTAAAATTAGCCTCCGGATGTCAATAAGCATATATTAAAATATATACCGGAAGGGAGAAGTTGTGGAGGCAATATCCTTATCATATATTCGTAAAATTGAAAGCATGCATTTGAAAGAAATCTTGCAGGTGTTTGATGAGAATTTTGAGGATTTAATCAATAATGCCGCACATGAGCAGTAAAAAATCCACCGCCATATGTTTGTTGGATGTCAAAGAGTAATGTTTTGCTAGATATATGTGCCCCTATAAACATTATATTCTACGAGTGAAAATTAAAGTACATTTACAAAAACGGACCCATTGTGCTCAACCATTTTGAGAATCAAATTTTTTTAAATTTGACATCACCTGAAGGTGCAAAGTGAGTACTTTTTGTTTACACAGCTTCTTCCAAACATTCAAGAATAATATCTTGTACAATTTAACAGATACGTAATTATTATATTAAATTAATTTACAGTAATTGATATACTACTTCTTATATACCCCTTATAAGATTCAAGGGGAAGTTAAATAAACACTATAACATCATTTTGTAATAATAATTAACGTACAAATGTATGTACTCTTGTAGAATAATGTTTTCGAAAAATGACCACATTTTGTATTAGAATAGCAATAGAACTGCTAATAGAGACTATTAATAGACTAAAATATAAAAATCATAAAACAGTGGTGCAAAATATGTAAATGTGAATAAAAAATGCAGGAAATACTTTTTTCAATATTGTCCATAATAACGTTATCTCCTGATGTTGGGGGAGCTAAATAAACGACTGTGTATGTATATTTATTGAGATATTGAACACCCATGTAAATTATTAAATTAATTTCATACGAATAACTGTTTAGTGACGTTTCAGCTCACTATTTCTTAGTCATACTACTCTATAAATTCTGATTTCTGACTAAACGATAGTATTAAAAAATTAAAAGTTACCAATCTTAAGAGTTCATTATTAAACCGAAAATATTTGGAATACTTTTCCTTTGAAAGGAACCGAATTCTTATTCATATGATGCTATTATATCCGTTATGTGTTCCATATTTTCTTATTAAATAGTTTGTTACCCCTAAAATATGTACGTAGCACGCAAAGTAACCCTTTTATCAGTCTCAATAAATTCCATATTTTTAGAGCTTTTCGTGATTTCGAAAATTCTACGGGCAAATAATATAAGCAACGGTGCTGGTATGAACTTTTCCTTCACAACTAACACGTTCACGATTCCATCAACAGCAAGTTCTTTCGCGATCAACTTTTAGTCTAAGCTATATTTTCGGCTTTTAATCTGATAAACACATCTTCTTTTGAAAATTAAAATGCAAGTTAAATTAGAATTAGGTGTGTAAGTGACAATAGTTATTTACATAATAAATGCGATAAAAATATACATTTAGGTATTAAACGTACCGCTATTGATATAATTTGTTTTGCGGTTTCCGCGTGATAAAAACGCTTCTTTAATATGTAGTTTATGAATTGAAAGTATAAACAACATAATAAAATTTATAGAAATGGCCACGTATCCAGGGATGAGCTTGGGTGGTGAAGTAAGAGAAAGTGTTTCCTTAGATGAAGATGATCTAAGTGACGTAGAAGATGAAGTTTTTATAAGAGATGGTAAAAATGGGTACAAGGTAAACATCGATGTATTTCCTTCTTTAATTTTTTGCAACTCAATCATTTGTTGTAGTTCGTTGAAGATGCTGGTGTTAAAAGGCCTTTAATGGCACCCAGAAGGAAAATGGGACGACAAGATATATCATCTAGACTTAAAGGGAGACCACCTTGTAAAGCCCTTTGCAAGCCATGTTGCTACGTATTTGGTGCTCTAGTTGTACTAATAGGTAAAAAAATCATTCTTTAAGAAATATCTATACCTAGATAAGTATAGATAAGTAAGATAAGTATAGTAGATTTACAAATTCTCCTTTCAGGGTTAATAGTTTTAGTTGTAATATTAGTATCGATGTTCCCGTTACCAATAGATAAAATAAAAACTTGGATTGTATCTAAAACCAGTGATAATGTGACTGCAAAAATATTGCCTTGTAGTAATTTAAAAGTAACTGACATATGGACTGTTAGTTTTCCTAAATTTATATCTGAGTCATCGATTAGGGCAGTTGATATAAATAGCGATGGTATTGATGACTTTATTTTTGGATATGGAACAGGTATTTGAAAGACCTACTTTATTGTTATCTTTTCTAACAATTAAATATTTTAGCTCTAGAAAATGCATTGCACCCCAATTTATTTTGTCCTATATTTATGGGTGTATCACCTCCTTGTGAAGGAGGAGTTATGGCTCTAAATGGAATAAACGGAACAATTTTATGGAAAAGATGGTTTCTTCATTCAATTTACTCAATTCTTTGTACAGTAGATATAAACAAAGATAAAATACCAGATTGCTTAGTGAATGGAAAAGGAGGAGTAAGTATTAAATTTATCTTTTTTCAATAACGCATTGTTAATTTTTTTCATAGATAATGACTTTATTGAATTCCAAAGACGGAACGGTCTTATGGTCGTTCGAAGACTCTTCAAAAGAAGAATTTTTAGTTATTGATATTTATGCTGCATCATTTATTCCTGACCAAAATCAAGATGGCATTCCTGATATTATAGCAGCACATACAGGGCAAAAAGGTAATAAACATACTTTTCCTAATTATGTCCTAAATAATTAAAAATTTATTATTTTTTTGTTTCGTAGACCGATCAAGAGTAGGACATATTTTACTAATTTCTGGAAAAGATGGCAAAGTGTTACAAAAAATAGCGACTCCAGAGAATAAAGAAATTTATTACTTACCTCAAGTTTTTAATGGCACCAATGGGGAATATTGGGTTCTTTTCGGGACAGGAAGTCCAACATCTCCTGGAAATTTGAGTGTGGTTTCATTAAAAAACCTTGCAACAGGCAACATGGTAAGATTTAGTCAATGAATCAATGCCTTTTCAAAGAGTTTGTTCGCTTTAAAATATCAGAAAAATATTTTCCTCCCAAACCATGTACAAGGTGATCAATTAATTCTAAAACGTGCTGCTCAATACAATATTATAAGTATAAAATAAAGGTTCATTTGAAACTAGAAATTTTTGATAATTTCTTACGATTATGGTGCATGACTTTGCCCTCCATATGCAAGAAATTTTATAAATAATAATAAGGTTTGGATATAATAAGTATTATAATAAATCAGGAAACATTAGCATAGATTAAATTTTCCTTCCACAAGATTGTGTTAAGCAACTATAGACCTACCAAGATTTATAGAGTTATTTAATGCACGTAACCAGTACGGAACACCTTCCATTCATCAAATTCAGTGACATTTATTCCGAAACAGTGTTTGAAAATTATACCAACAACAAACAAAAATGTGTTGCAATGCAGTATTCATTTATTACTAACGAAATACAATAAATCTACTATATAAATATATTTCAGACTATAAAAACAATTTACGAAGACAAATTCAAAGGTTTACTATCACCATCGGTTTTGGTTGACATAACTGGTGATGGACAAGTAGACATTGTAACAGCTGCCTTTAATTCAACTGTGATAGCTTTTGATGGAAAAACATTAAAGCAGCTGTGGAATGTAACCATTCCTAATTCGGAAACCATGAGTGTACCAATCCCTGGGTATTTTAATAGTGACAACGTTACAGATTTCTTCATAAAGTACCAAACGGGCAAAGAATTTCCTTTATATTTTTATAGCCAGGTAGTAAATAATATATTATATTATGTCGTTAGAAATAAATGTGACCGAATTTTAGGCTTATATTATTGATGGCAAGAACGGAAGTCTCATTTACGACAAAGGAATTATTGATACTATGGGGTCTCAAATGGGAGGATTAACCCTCTCCATGGAAGGATATGGATATGATATGTTTTTATACTGGATTGTAAATTGCGCAGGGTATGAGGGAATCCAAAGTCCTTTTCAATTTAATAAAGGTACAAAATAAATACAAATAATTTTAATACAATAATGTGTATTTTTGTTATTTAGGAAGTACTTTAAAACAGCAAAGCAATGCAGACTTATGCAAATTAAGGTTTAATTCCTCTACAGTAGCAAAATTATTTGCATTAAACCAATTCGATCAGCCACCAGGTTTTGAAGTATATACCTCAGGTAATTAATTTATTTTCAATATAATATTTCATTCTCTTGTTTCATTGAAATTTTTTGCCTATTCTGCATGTTTTTTGTATTTAATATATTTTTTTTCAGATAATCGAACTTTCCTAGAATTTAAGGATGTTCGAACTGCTGTAGAAGAAGCTGCTGAATATTTTAGACTTCATCCAGAAAATGATTTTAAAACAGACACTGCAGAAGATGTAGAAGAAATATTAAATAGTAGACCATCCTTGCCAAATAATTTTGAAATGAAATACAACGGTGGATCAAGTTTTAGGCATAAGGGCAACAAGCAGGGATTAATAAAAGATTTCAGCAGACCCGAAAATAAACAACCTGCTAATCCAATAAAACCTACAAATACTTTTAATGACGTAAGCTAAATTATTTTTTGCCATATTAAATAAAATTCCCAATTACTATTTGAAATTATATTCGTAGGAAAAGAAATTTGATATCAACTATGATCAACCAATTGACTGGAGTCAATATGATATGAATGAATCTCCAGGCCAAATTTTCGACATAGATAATTCCTATTATGGAAATCCTATTTACAATAATCAAAATGATCAATATTTAGTTCAAGATAACATTCAGAAAATGGCTAATCGTGATCCAAGAAGTAAAATTGAGAGTGCAAACACCAATACCCCTCAAGAACTCAGTGATGATGTTACAATAGAATTTTTAGATCCAACAGCTTCAACTAACAATGAACCAAATAATAAAAAACCCAAAACCTTAAAGAAAAACTTATCAGATAATCCACATGGAATTTATGGATATAAAAACATAAAACTGTCCAAAAATCGTTTATTGCATGATTTAAATAGTCCACCAAATGAAATTTTAACTGACAATTATTTTAAAAACAGAGAGAGGCAATTAAGAAAATCTAGATTTGAGCAAAGGGATATCAATACACATAAAGATAAACTGAAAGAGAATGATGAAGTCAAAAAAATTATTGAATCCGAAAAACTAGCTGCAACAAATGTGTCTGAAAATCTTTGGGATTTGGAATCAGAAAAGGAAGCTGAAGATAGAGAAAATGGATATTGGCGCAATAAAAGATCGGTTAATACATCTTCAATTAGCTGGATTCCTAAAATTACATCTATGGGTCAGTCTTCAGTGCGTTAAGAGGTTACATTTAATATTTCTAATTTCTAATCATTTATTTTAGGACTTCTTACTAATCCTATTAACTTCACCCACAATGCAATAGATTTAGTTTTCCTTACGTATTGGCTTCCACCTAAAAGTGGCGCACAAGTCCTGTTAGATGAAGACATTAAATGTATAACTGATAAATTAAAAGCTGCTGTAGAAAGCAAAGGTACTTGTTATGTCTGAATAGTTGCACACTATGTAAATCGTATTTTTAATAAGAGCATATAATTTGTTATAGCCAAAGATGAATTTAGCCCTGAGGTGGTTAAAGACGTTATAGAAAAAGTGTGCCTGGAAAACCGACTAGCAAATGCAACAAAATCCGGGAATAATGGCAAAAGTGAAGAGAAGCAGATTCCATACTACAATCAAATATTGCAACTCAGAATGGGCCAGATGACAGTTTATAAATTACGAATAGAATGCCAATGTCCAGCCCTCAAAAAAGGCGAACGTTGTGCCAAATTTCAGAGAGCAGAAAACCAAAATTGGTCTTCTTATTTAGGACGATTTGGGGATGGCTTCTTTAAGACAAGGAATTAGAGAATCAAATGCAAGATTCACTATTAATTTATTACCCTTCTCAGGATACTTGGAGTGATTGTTGTGATACAGGTTTTAGTTTTCTAAACTTTAAATCATACACCGTGCAGAAATTTTCAAAAACAGAATTTATTTTGTTAGTTTGATAAATAAATTCTCATATTTGCTCATAAATCTTGTAAAATATTATATAAAAAGGTATATACAATATTACTGCTTACATTATAATTAAAACATCTTAACGACTACAAATGAACAACTATTACCTAAGTACAAAATTTAAATAATGCATGTACTGCAAAGAAAACATTAAGAGCATTAAGACTTTATTATGCTAGAAGAAAATATGTATGGATATAATTTTCATTTAACTCACATATCAACTTAATAACAAATAAAATTAAAGTTGAAGAATGTTTGTTAAGCAAAAAGACCTCACAACAATTAATATAATACTGAAAATTATTGATTTTTTCCTGGTAAATAAAGTAAAAATAGTGTAAAAAAACGGAGAAAACATACCCGGATGAGCGAAGAAGTTGCTGGATAAGGCGTAGTTCTTTTCCCTGAATTAACATACCTACTATTTTTTCTCTGATCGGAATAAAGATATTAAAATTAAATATTTTAACACAGTATATCTAGCCCTAGTGAGTTATACATTTTTGGCTTTGTAACTCTTTTTACAAAGTAATTTTGTCATTACAACTAAACATAAAAAGTAAAACTGTTTAAAAAGTTGTTTTGGCCGATCAGAGAGAAAGTCATATTCTCTGAGTATTGCAAGTTATACAATTATTAACCATTAAAAAGATGCTTTTGCAAATTAAAGAAAAACTAATCTATTTATATTTCACGCAAGATTAGGTCAACATTAATGGGTTCAATTTTGGATAACTTAAATATATAAACAAACTAAATAAGACAATTAACACGACAACATAAAATTGAATGACTCCTTCTGAAAATAATTTACCTAATAATTTTCTCTTTTAATTTTAAAGTTTGAAAGACTGACTAAATGGTTAATTATATTTTTTACAATATTTAGCTTATATTTTAATATTTTCTATCATTAAAGTTTATTTTTTATGACGAATACAAATTATGACAAATTGTAAAAATTCATTACTTTTTAACAATAAAGGTAATGACTTTTTACTTATATATGTAATATCTACATGTACCCATAGAACATTTTGCGAATAATTTTAATTTTTATTTTAATTTTAAATAGAGAAAGTTGTGATTAGTTTATAGACAGAAAGAATGTTTCATGTTAGATCATGCTATCACTTGTAGATAATTTTCCAGTGACAATCTCCATATAGTTTATCAAACATCTTTATATAAAATTAAATTGTTTGTAAAATATTTGTACATAGATTTCCTATACAGTTAATTTTGATTATTTTAGTTTATTAAGAATAATATAATTACTTTAATTTGAAAATTAAAGCTTTCGAGTTTTTTATTGAAATAATTTCTAATATTTCTAGTTTATTTAAGACAAATATATTTATATGAATATATGTAAAATATACATGTAATATATAAATAAATATTAACATATATTATTGAGTTTTAATAGAATAATAATAATAATATAGAAATCCTCAGGTAAAGATTTAACAAGTCCTAAAACCAATAGCAACCACACATACCTTGACATATTTGTCAAATTGAATGTGCAGGTATGCAGCAGCTCTGTTAAAAACGAAAATTAAAAATGTCTTGTCATAAGTATGCTGCTTGCCGCCCAAATGATTTTTTCTATGGTATGTGTTTAAAAAAAATTAAATTTAAAATATTTGCTTTATAAGGTCCACTATTTCAGATCCATTATTCATTGTGTCCAGCAAGAAAGACTATTATAAAGCTGGATACTTTGCAAAAATGCGGACAGCTAAATATGTAAGTGGAAGCACCTTTAATTATAAACTGTAATAATTAACCATTTTTACATTTTTTCACAGGCAATCTGCCCAATATTTTCAGCAATGTTTTCAGAAATGCCTAACTATCCTAGAATTCGTTACTTGATGAGGAAAGCAGTGGCAATACCTCCATATTCAGAGAAGCTTAAAGGTCAAACAAAAGAGTTATCAAAACAAGACTTGGAAAATGAAATAAATGGAGCAAATCGATACAAATACTTCCAAGTGTAAGTTTGTGTTAGCTTAAAATTTATTTTAAAATCAACATGCTTGTAATTATTGAAAAGACAAGTTAAAAAATGTTTAAATATAATTTAAATATGAATATCAAATATGTAAAGAAGCTGTGAAACTTTAATAAGGTTTAACTTCCCTATAGAAGGCAATGGAAACAATTTAAACTTGTAAGGAGGATAACAAGTTGATTTTTGAATAGATTGCAATAAATTTGAAGGCGAACACTTCAGAATTTTTGGAATTTCTATTAAGGGGTAGTAAATATGGGGTAGCTAATTTACTAGAGTGTTAATAAAATGGCGTGAAGTACTTGCTGTTTCAGCGCCTGAAGAATACCCTAGAGAGGGGTTGAAATTGGTAGCGCAGCTTTAATAAAAATAAAGAAATTTACTTGCAAGTACTTCACGCCATTTTATTAACACTCTAATATATACACTTGCTGGGATCCCCTAAAATAATGTAGTTAATTTACCCCTAACTTTACATATAAAAACTTTACATATAGTAGGAATCTCTAATCAAAAATGTATAACGATAGGTCCATAGACAATGATAAATTCTCAGGCGAATGCAAAAATGATTGCAATGGCTTGAAAAATATACTTGTTATCCTTCTTACAAGTTAAAAATTTTCCCATTGCTTCCTTAAAAAATTTTCGTCTTTCTACTTACGACATTAAAATTTATTTTTAATTTGTTTATTTAACATCGGTATGCATCTCCATCAAAAACCAATTTCTTATCTTAAGCTTTGTCCTAATTTAAGAGCCATCGTACGGTCATCCATCGTTGTGATGATCCATCATACGACGTCTGTTGCCATGGCAATTCGAAGTATCCAATGTGATCGAGCGGATCGGCTATATCATTCTGTCTTGGAATTGCCATGACATCGTACGATGGATGATCATACGATAGCTGTTCTATCAGCCTAATGCCCGTTTCACACATCACGACTTCACTCGTACGACTTTTTTTTCGCACGACTTTTAATTGTGATTGGGGAGTCGAAGTGCACATAAGTAAATGGACGCCTTCACACGAGACGACCACGACACGACAGTCGTCTTGCAGTCGTGATCTACCACTGCGAAACACGACTGTCGTGTTGTTGTCATACACTTAATGTGTACACAAGATTATGTACGCTTTCATCTTTTAACATAATATATCATTATAAATTTATTTTGTATGACATTTAATTGATGCAAACACAAAATCAACTTTTATTATTTTATTTATTCTCATCCTTAGCCACATTTTAATTCTGAAACATTTTTTTAAATGTACCAAATTAATTTCTTCGTTGATTATTTGGTTTATCAATAATTTTTATTAATTTATGATTCATTTCGTAGTTAAACTGCCACTAAATAAACTTCAAATTAAAATAGAATAAACCGACAAATTATTATATATTTTATTTATGATTTATTCACGATTTTGTCGTGATGTGTGAAAGCACCACTCATGACAAAAAGTCGTACAAAAAAAGTCATACGAGTGCACTTGTGATGTGTGAAACGGGCGTAAGGGTTGATACCATAACTCCTAGAATTTGGTTAAATCCCTGACTTGTACATTGCACAATAAAGCAACATGTCAGTTACCCCGATTACAATATTACATTATAAATTAAAATTAAGAATAGAGGCGTTGCGTACACGAAGGGCGAACTCAACACTGGTCGGAAGTTTCAAATATTTTTACAATAAAGTTGCTTTTTTCTTATTTTCCTTTTTTTATTTCAATTTCAAATGCAAAGTTTTCTAGAAATCGCCCAATGTTGAGTTCACCCCTCCTATTCACAAATCCTCAATTGAAAATTTATAAAATTGATTTACCAAAGATATCCTACATGTATACACACTAATCATTTTCAAAAAATAATGTAAACCTAAATTTTTCTGGACTATCTTAAATTAATAAACATTGAGAAACGTTTTAAAAACTGGGTTCATTCCGCATATGTAGAATTGTATTTTAATAATTTTTACACATTCATTTAGGGATCAGAGAAAATGCAAAAATGACATTTTTGGAAAAACGGAATTGAAAGTTTGAATTTTTTTCCAGAATTGCACTAATAATTAACTTTACCTTGTTAAGAAAAATGTACACTACAAAATCGTAATACATATAAACTGTGTTCAAAAACTATCGAATTATAAGAACTGCAGTCTCGCATTATATTACCGACCAAAGAAGTATTTGCATATCCGGTGTACTTGCATTCATATTTTATCAAAGTTTTATTTATGCCTTGTATATCATTTAATCCAAACGATTTATTACTTTCTTTATTATACAGTAAAAAAAATCAAAATAATTTATAAATTAGTAGGAATTTGTTTTAAAAACAATATTGACATAGGAGTGTATCTAATCCTCAATTACAAGAAGATGTTATTGTCACAACCCGAAAACCTGAGTCTGTCAAAGCTCAAGAAAAGGACCATCTCAAAACCAAGCAAACCCAAACGCAATATAGAGAATCGTCAGCTCAAACTCACCCATGGGAACCGGATTACACAGTTGTAGATGGAAGTGATCCAGAGATACTAAAGCTAGACTTCTTGAAATGGGGAGCTGGATTACCAGCTGGAATGCATGAAGTTCGTTTAATTGAAAGAGCCAGAATGAAGCGAGCTTGGGAAAATGCATTACCTCCTTGCACAACCCAATCAAATATTAAGAAAAGAAAGGCACTTATTGAGCTAATGGAAAGAGATGAATGGGCATTCCGTGAAAAGGAAATTCAAGATATTCAAGACTTAAGGCTTGAATTATTGGAACAAATGCTTGGAGAGTTGCATGAGAAATCTGCATGTCGTACAGAAAAAAAAATGAAATTGTTATGTGATCGGGTTGAAAATGACAAGAAGACCAAATTGGATAAAGTTAAGGCGAGCACTAATAGAGGTAAACAAATAGAAACCGTTACTCCTTTTTTCATGTAAAATCAAACAGAATTAGAGAAAGTTGTTTTCTAATGTCAAAATATAGAGAGTGTTCCTGAGGTAGAGTGAATGCAAATAGAGAAGTGTGAGGTGACGTCATCACTACCTGAGATAAAAATAATTGGTGCTCCTACAATTTGCGACAATATATCAAAATTTTTAAATTATAATTTGTTGATGAATGTTGGAATTAAAGTATGTCTAAATTTCTGTATTCTTTTCTTTCTTTTAGGAGCATTAACGAGTTTTAGGGCAGATAGTCATGACGTCACCTCACACTTCTCTATTTGCGTTCACTCTAGTAGCGTTAAGACCTCAAAGAATGTGTTTGTATGGTATCTGTTACGTTTACTGAATAGAACAGGATTGAGGAAGTACTTTCGGTTTTACTAGAAGTAGTAAAAAATTTATTTGCATATGGAAATATAAATTTTTCGTTAATATTTTCAATCTACGCAAACAAATAATATCACATATTATTTTTTATGAAAAAGACAGATTTTTAGAAATTTTCTTTTTTTAATTTAAACATTTGGCATCTTATTATGCGGAATAATACGCAGATTAAAAGTATTAACAAAAAATTTAGGTTTCCTAGCTAAATATGAGTTTTATTTCATTCAGATAAAAACCATAAAACGTTCAATAGTTTCTAGTTCATTTTTAATAAACGTTCAATAATCCATAGCCCTACGGAAATTGAAAATGAAACATGAAGGGTACACTGGAAAATACCATGCAGTTAACATTGTGGAAGAATTTGCTGACCCTACATCGGAGCTTTATGCCCCACTCATGAGACATGGATCCCATCCTAAACGATGGCACTTGAAAATTAATCCCAAAGAAAAGAAATATAGGACTCAGTACATCGGTAAGTTAATTTAAAGAACTGAATATGGAATCATCTCAAACAAATATTTTTTAGGTGTGGAGGCTATGGATACACTTCCTTCATGGTTAGAGAAAGCAACACACATGAAAGATTGTACATGTATTAAGTTACCTGGTACTCGGCTTTGCATGAGAGAAACTAAATGGACTACGCCAGTCCTCAAACACTTGTATGAAGAACTTAAGAGTAAGACATTGAAATATTAAAATTAAAGTATACTGTTATGTTAATTAATATTTACAGATTTGCGCAGCCAAATTAAACCTATTTGTAGTTTGAGAGTGAGAATTAAAAAACCACTCACGCCACCGGAAACACCAGAAGTTGAATGTGATGATGATGAAGAGATTGAGGGAGATATAGCCATTATTAAAATTCAAAGTATATTAAGAGGACGAGCAAGCCAAACACTTGTAAATATAATAGATAAGGATAGTCGTTTATTTAACATTTTTACCCAATTTTACAGATATATTCTGGTAGAGATAGGTGCAGACAACTTATTGAAGAATTAAAAACCACTCATGCATTACTAGATGAGGATAAAGCTCGTTTATTTGAACAACGATGTGAAGTTAAAAATCAACAGAGAGAACAGGAGTTGTGCCTGAAAAATGTGAGTTTTGAAAATTTGGTTGTTGGAAAATATAATTAAATAATATAAATATTTTAGGCAGCTAAGTTACACGAAATATTAAGTAGATTACAAGGTACCATCGTGGGCACACTTCTGGATTTCTTAAACAAAGAACTTCATAAATTAATGGAAGAAAGGAAAACACATGCAATGTGCTTAATGGCAGAGAGGGAAAGGCATCGAAGAGAAGCTGCAGAAGCTGGTCGTCGACAAAAAGAAATAAGAAGAAGAAAGGAACACGATGAGATGTTTAAGCAAGTTGTGAAAATGCATCAGGAAACTGTTGACCTATATTTACAAGATATTATAACAGAAGGGATGGAATTTGCTAGTGAAGAACAAGCCAAACAATTTGTTTTGATAAAAGCTGCTGAAGTTGAAGAAGAAATTAAGAAACCACCAGAAACGTAAAAATATAAAATAACCAAATAATTTTAAGTTTAATTTAATTTATTTTAAGCATTGAAGAGCAAGAAGAGTATATATCAAATTTGGTACACCACTTTGTGCTGCCTGAAGTAGAGAAACAAATTATAAGAGAAAGAAACAAAGAGAAGCAGAAACGACATTTGAAAGCAACACATGCTTTCATATATCAACATATTGAAACTTTACCAAAACCGAAACCAGAAGGAGAAGGTAAATATAAATTCTCAATGTTGTTCTTCTGTGTGTAATATCGTTTTGATTTGTTTAGTAGAGACAATTCCTCCACTAATGTTAGAAGAATTAGAAGAAGAGGAAGAAGTTACTATAAAGAGTAGTTCTCAACTTATAGAATTGGGACAAGAAATAGATGATAAATCTATATCGACGCCTTCCATTCTTGATGACAGTGTACAAATTAAGCCACTTATGTTCAGTTTTGAACGGTTTGAAAGTCAGATAAGTGCCCCTCCACAGGTAGCCAGTGGACCTGCTTTTGCAGAACCAATATTTGTTGAAGACGGTAACTACCATTATATTTCCTTAACACATGATACATTAACATTCTTCAGATAATAATCATTGACTAAGGGGGCAATCACATGAAAGAAATTCAGTTATTTTAGTTACAATGATTTGGTAATTTTATTTTCCTTTTATAATGCATCAAAAAATACAGTATTTATATTCAAACTAGTTTACCCCGTTGCTGTCTGTTAAATGTAGCTGAAGTGTCATATCTGAAACAACTGGCTTTATGTTCTCATTTAGAAAAAAAGTTCCTTGTTAATAATCTTTTAGTTTAATAATAGTGATTACTGTTGTTTTCATGTTAACTAGGTGAAACGCATGAATTAGCCCTATCACCTGAGATCATAAAGGAAAGAGATAAACTAAAACACATGATTCTTCGAGCACACGATCAGAGGTCAGAAGAAAAGTTAAAAGCAAAAGAAGAGGAAGAACCTTTACCTCCACCTAAAGGATCCATAGTTGAAGACTTCGTAAGAAGGAAATCAGGTGAGAGACATGAAGATGCAGAAGAAGAAGAAGAAAGTTTGAAGCATGACTCTTCCAAAGAAAAGAAACGTGCACTGATCTTTGAGGCAAGCGTGCAAGAAATACCGAGGTATGGATCCATGTCAGAAGTTAAAGATAAAGAAGCCAGAGGTTCCAAGAGTGCTAGAGAAAGCCATCAGCATGCCAGATTTTCTCCTTAACATTTATTGTACAAGAATACCTTTTCTAGAAATCAAACTATTACTAAATGATTGTTTTTGTAATAAAACTAAGTGCATAGCAACTTATTATAAACATTAACTTCAGTGGAATTTTTGTCCAATCGCACTATACCTCGAGACATATCATGAAGTATTCATCAACGTGTAACGGCTCTTATTGTCAGTTGTAATAACTTTTAACAACCTAACTTTTTACTCGTCCTTCGATTCCAGCATCTGATGATGGAATAGGTACGTCAGGAGTTATTATATCTCTTTTTACTTTTTTGGTAACCAGAATTTTTAGGATGTTGTATTTTGCACCGGTTTGTGAGGTAAATTGTGTGCTCTCATGCAATAGTAACAAGCTTTTCATGGTGCTTAAGCGATTATATACCTGAAATGAAGTTTTCATTCTATTTTTCTAAAATCGTATTTAAGTTGAACAAATTAAATGAAAATTGTTTTAATTATAAGAGTGTAAACCAACAGAGTATTGTTTTCGTTTTCCCACAACCATCTTCCTATCCTTGTTGTAACGTTTGGTGTCCATGAAATTTGGTAAGATGATTTTAGGTTTTAATAGTTATGGTGCAAGTTATTTCTAAACATAAAAAAATTTATAAAAGGTTACCAAATTTTCTTTAAATAATATGGCTCATTTGCTGCAACGTATAACTCAAAATTCTCTTTTTTCAGATAATACCATAAATTGAAGTGTTATTTGTAATTGTATAAAAGGACTTCAATTCCAAGAAATTAAGATAATTAATTGAATAGGAAATTTCAAAATTATACTTCATTTTACAGGGTGTTACAAAATAAAGTACGCCTGTTTCTTTATATCAAGTATATAATGCTCACCAAAAGAAGAAAAAAAGTTGATAAATCAGACTTGTACTGGCATCTTTAGTTTAGTATCCATAATTTTCAAGAATCAACAAAATTAGCAATTCACCAAAATTCCCCATTTAAAGTGCATGTAGTAAAACTTGGGTGAAGTGTTACACATCGATGAAAATAAATTACAAATATACATATATATCTCCTAAAAGATATGATGTTATGTAGTTGCAAGGGTCATATTTTTTATTGGAAATTCAACGAGGATTAATATTTTCAAAAATAATTTTAAATACCGTAATGTGCTAGTTACAAAAAACAACTTTGCGATTTTTTAGTCAACTTTGCGGAGCTGCATCTCGCTAGCGAAAGCGCTTAGGGATGTATGGGAACTTTTTCGCTTCTTTTGGAGAATACTCTACATACGTGTGGTATAAAGGCATAGGCATAATTTTGAACCACCCTATCATTAAATGTACGTATGACCAATTGCACATAAAATGCGACTGGCAATGTCTGATTTTAACAATGATTTTGTTGTTTGGGTTGGATTAAAAGCCTACAGCGTTGCTATTCGGTTTATTTTGAAGGGCACTACTGTTTCAACTCTTTTACACGAGCCTTCATCAGGTGCTTGTCGTACCCAGCATGCAAAAAAACGTAAATGTTTCATATCGAATGCGTAACCTCGAGATGAGATTACGTTGCGAGAGACGCGGACAGACATATTAATACAATATCAACTGTTAGGGGGATATGACCGGCTCGTTTGCATAATTAATATGCAACTGAAAATACGTTTCTTTTACATACAGTAAGATACATAGAGAAAATGTCCTTAAATGTGAGGTTATATTTACATTCGTATGTTTTACTGATTTCTTGGGTGTTATGGCCCGTTTACAAAAACACTAAAGTAAAAGTGAAATATTTACTTTAACTTTAATGTTTTTATAGCCTGTCCACAGCACCCTGAAATTCTTTTAATATGTTTTGAAAGGTGTTAGAAAATAATGTGCATTTATATAGAAGTTTTGTTTTTATTTAAACAAAAATTTAAGTGGATAGGAATATCAAATATTATAACAATAATAATATCCTAATAACAATATGGATAATACAAAGTTATA
>JAWQRP010001801.1:0-17637 GCA_033557875.1 Quadriops clusia | reverse complement strand
GTATAGGCTGTATATATATATATATATATATATATTATATTATATGTGGTATTAGGTCTCTTTGTAGGTTGATATATGATTGCTGAAGGGGTAGGTTCTTATGATAGGCTAGACTCACTATTATTTATTTTTCACATAATAATGTTTGAAATTATTGTGTAGAGCTGTTGTTTATTTGTAATAGTGATTGTGTTTTAAAATGTAAACTTCAAGAATTGGAGTTTGTTCTGAATTTTTGTGCATTGAAAAGAGTGTTATATTGATTTATTATCTAGTAACATAAAGACAGATGACGTAATGTACATCAATAATAATCAAATGGTAATTATAATTATAATTGATATAAAAAAAATTTTTATAAGGAAACATTGAAAAACTAAACGTTACACACTTGAACTAAAGAATTTGTTAAAATTTTAATGTTGCACGAACCAAACTCCAATTTGGCAATTTAAATGTAATAGAAAGTACTTACTAGTGATGCGTCTTGTTTTAAATATTTAATTAATTTAATTTAATTATTTCATTCGTAAAATACCTGTTATGTATGGTAAAAGATGTTTTTTGTATAATTTAAATAATATGACAATGTAACTTTATTAGTTAGATATTTTTAAAATGTAAAAGAAAAGAAAAAATTGTTAAGGGAAATACTTGCTCCAATCTTATGTGAAAATATTTTTAGAATTACATTAATGAAACTCAATTAACCTGAAAATGTGAGGAAACCCTGTCATGAAACATTATTCATTGTCTACTAATAAATATATATTAAATTTTAAGAAAAAACATATGCAAAGAATTAATAATAAAATAATAATAATAAAATAATAATAATAAAATAATTTATTATCAAAATAATATTCAAGACTATAATTATATTCATGATTATAGTAATAAACCAAGGCTAATTAATTATTTTGTAATAAAAGATTTTATATCATGTACGGTATGGATAAAAAATTGGATGAGTTGGCTATAAAGCAAAAAAAAGACAGTCGAGTGTTTATGTACACAAACGATATAATGTACACAAATGCTAGATAATACACAAACGATATAATGTACACAAGTAAATTTGTTTATATGCGTAAATTGAAATAGAAATTAAAATTTTGAGATAACAATAAATCAAGGGGAATTGTTATTGATAAAGAGGCGACAATGTAAGGCTATGATAATAAAGTTTTAACTGGGTTTCTATTTTTTTTTTAATTCAATACTTTTGTAACTTGATAAATGTACAAGTCAGTTAATTAATTATTTGATACTCTTGTAACTCGACAAGTATATAAGTTGATAAGTTTATAACTCGATAAGTCAATGAGTTTATAACTCGATAAGTCGATAAGCTTATAACTCAATAAGTCGATAAGTTTATAAGTCGATAAGTATATAAGTCGATAAGTCTATAACTGGATCAGTTTATAACTCGATAAGTCGATCAGTTTATAACTCGATAAATTGATAAGTTTATAACTCAATAAGTCGATAAGTTTATAAGTATATAAGTCGATAAGTTTATAACTCAATCAGTTTATAACTCAATAAGTCGATAAGTTTATAAGTCGATGGATGTATAACTCGATAAGTTTATGACTCGATAAGTTTATGACTCGATAAGGTTATAACTCGATAAGTTTATACCTCGATAAGTTTATAACTCGATAAGTTTATAACTCGATAAGTTTGTAACTCGATAAGTTTATAACTCGATAAGTTTGTAACTCGATAAGTTTATAACTCGATAAGTTTATAACTCGATAAGTTTATAACTCGATAAGTTTATAACTCAATAAGATAATAATTCAATAAGTTTGTAACTCGATAAGTTTGTAACTCACTAATGTATAACGAAACAATGCATAAATGCATCGTCTTACAAAAATAATTACAACGTAAAGTAATTAATTTCCGAATAATTAATCTAACGTTTCATACTTAATAGATCGATGATACTCACGTGCCCATGAAGATACCGAAGCGTCTCCATAACGAGAGCCTCCGTCTCATCGGTCAGCCTCAAGATCTGAACTTCCTGCTTCACATGCTTTCTCTCCGGGAGCTTCTGCAAGTTTCTGGAACAAATAAGACCATTAAGAAGCGAAACGTCAGACATGTGGCGAAGAGGTTATGTCCGCAAAATCCCTATTTACCCAATTTTAACGTTAGGCACGGCCCGCAAAAGAAAGTCGGCTTTGTTCTCCGCACTTTCGCCGTCCATTCTTGCGCAATTTCTAAGTCGAATGGGTTAAAGTTTGGGAATGAACGGAATTATAACATTGCGCAAACTTGCAGCTTTGACGTTTCGGCTGACAGATGAGAGGGCCGGTAAGGCAGGGCGCTGTCGGATCGGTCGCCTTTTCCTGGGAGAGGAGGAATTTGATTGGCTGAGAGGGAATTTTATTTGCTGAGAAGGAATTTGATTGGCTGAGAGGAAGTTAATTGGTTGATACGCAGAATTGGTTGATAGGAATGTCATTTGTGGAGACTGGAATGTCTGATCATCAGACAACCATTATCGTGTTGAGTTGAGGCTGGTTCATATTCATAATGTTACGATAATATTATTAATTCATAATATATGTTTATATAATAATAATAATATGTTTATATAATAATAATAAATGTTTATAGAATAATAATAATAAATGATTATATAATAATAATAATATGTTTATATAATAATAATAAATGATTATATAATAATAAATGTTTATATAATAACAATTAATGTTTATATAATAACAATTAATGTTTATATAATATTATTATTATTAAATGTGTTAGTATTTATATTAAGGTGTATTATTAATTTATATTAAATATGTACGTACATACTCATCAATAAAATAGATATATCAAAATGACCAACAAAATAGATGATAATTTATTATTGAATCTTTACATTATTATCCCATATATCAAATGACCATAACTGCATATTCTGATGCATGTGTAAAAGTGATAATAACGCAGATTGACAGGCAAACAAATGAGTTTTGTCATAAACTGCTAATTCGTCTGGTGGCATCGAGTACACATTTTGTGACGTCTTAATCGTATACTCTTAGCCCACAAGAAAAAAGCCACTTAAGCAAAGTACACTAAACTCCTGCATCCGTTGGGCTCTAACACCTTAAGCAAATTCAGCCAAGATCACCTTTGTTTGCTAAAGAGAAGAATAATGATAAAATTAAGGTTGCATCCAGCCAATCGAATGAACTACAATTGTTTTGATTTAACTGACTTTGATTTAACCGACTTTGATATAACCGGCTATAGATATGTACTTAATTCTGATATCTTCTATTGCTTATGAATATTAGTCAATAGAAAGATGTTAATAGTTAATAGAAAGTAATTAATTTATGGGTTCTTTGTCATGTTAATTACATTGAATTTAGGGCGAAAGCGAATAAGACTTTACTAACGAAAATAGAAGAACAATAATAAGTAATAATAATAAAAAAAATATGTAATAATAATTTAAAAAAATAAGTAATAATAATAAAAAAAAAGTAATAATAATAAAAAAAAAGTAATAATAACAAAAATATTAAGCAAAATTAATAATAAAAAAATAATAAAAACTCGAGAAGAAATCGAGACGTTCAGAAAGGAATTGGCCATAGGTAATTCCTAATACAACAAATAGCAACAAACACTTAAGATATGTATCAATAGGTTTAAGATACAGTGGCCCCCCACCATGTGCGTATAATAATAAAAGGCTTCGACAGAGAAGGAAGATTGCTCGATTATTTTAAACTAAGGCAAAGTGTAATAACGTGCAGGTACTACATACGATAATAATCCTCAGAAGTTTCGTTTTGGGCCTTTTATTCATTAATTAAATGTGTTGAATAAGGACGAAATAATTGGACAATTTTGTGCTATAGTGAAACAACATTTTTTTTCGTTTTTATTAATTAACAATCAGGACAATTAGAAGAAGAAAACGAAAAGTTGAGAGAAAGGTGCTCGCTCGGTGGACCTATTTGGATTTTTATTTAGCCAATAAAGTAATTAGTGTACAGAGCAGTAAAGTGCGGGCAAATATTCCTTATTGAGCGAATTTACGGCGAGTGTGACAATTGAGTGCAGATAAAGCGAATGTATCAAAAAAATGTGTAACAAAAGACTTAAACTAACCAATTTAAACCGCGCCTACAAATTCATTTACAACGTTACTGCCATTGTAAAGTTCGTTTCATTGCTAATGCTCATTTTGCTCCAGAAGGACTTGCCCGAGGAGCACTCGGGAATTTGACCAAAATCGAAAATTAGAAATTGTTAAAATTATTTTTTTTGCATTAGAAACTATTCAAATTAGAGATTATTTTAATTAGAGACTATTCAAATTGGATACTATTCAAATTAGAGACTATTCAAATTAGAGACTATTCAAATTAGAGACTTTTCAAAATAGAGACTATTCAAATTAGAAACAATTTTAAATTCTACCTTTGAAAATTAATGCTTTTTAAAATTGATGATTTTTAAAAATGACGCTTTATAAAAGTGATACTTCATAAAAGTGATACTTTAAAAAAGTGATACTTTAAAAAAGTGATACTTTAAAAAAGTGATACTTTAAAAAAGTGATACTTTAAAAAAGTGATACTTCATGAAAGTGATAATTTATAACAGTCATACATTATAAGAATTGTAAGTTAAATTACAATAAAAATAAATAAAAGAAACTTAGAAGAACATTTCGAATTAAATTATTAAACAAAAAAAGTTTTGGTATCGCTTATAGGATCGGTATTGTGCAGTGGTGCCCAAGTGAGGTGTTAATATTTAAGTAAGTAAACGATTTATCGCCTATTTCGTTATTCGTTACGTAAACGCGAGTTAATGCGAATTGCCTACAAGTCACTACAAGTAGATGGCGCGAAAAATATTCTTTTTTGCTTTAGTGCAATCTTCCCGAGATGATGTCCAAAAAGCAATGGTTTGTCCTCCTCACACTCTTCGTCATGTACCTGCTTTTGGGCGCTTCTTTCTTCTACTACGTTCAAAATAGAGAAGAAATGGAGAAGAATGCCTTAGTGAAGATAAAGCGACTAGAAGTCGAAGGTAAGAAGAAAGTCATTTATAAAAGTGATATACAAAATAAATTCTCAAAAGTGATACACAAAAGAGATTCACAAAAGTAATACACAAAAGACATTCACAACAGTGATACAAAAATGAGATTCACAAAAATGATATACAAAAGTGATAGATAAAAGTGATACCCAAAAGATTACTCAAAAAAGAGCACCAGAGCAACAAGAACGAAATTCGCGAAAGTCCTGCAAATGCGCGTGGGAGATAAAAGTTACCACAAAGAAACAATATAAAATAACTACGTTCAAAAGAACAATAAAAAATAAACTAAATTGAATAATCGTATAACGTGCATCTTAAATCACGTGGAGAAAACGGTATGCAAAATACACAAACAGATTTTATATGATTTAATCATTAGCGACAATTCGCGAGTTCGTCTTCCTTTCGCGAAAGTGTAACAGTTGATCTTAAAATAACAGTCAATGTTTAAACAATTTGGTTATTGTTTAAACAATTTGGATGTTGGATTGTTTAAACAATGTGGATTGTTTAAACAATTTGAATTGTTTAAACAATTTGAATTGTTTAAACAATTTGAATTGTTTAAACATTTAGGATTGTTTAAAAAATAGGATTGTTTAAAAAATAGGTTTGTTTAAAAAATAGGTTTGTTTAAACAATTTGGGATATTGTTTAAATAAATAAATTGGGAAAGAATGAAAATTTTGCGATTCTGTTACGTTATCGATAACGCCCTAGAAAAAAATCTCAGCATGTGGTCTCTTCAGAAAAATTTGAACTATCTAAGTGCATGCATCAATCAAGTCATAGAATCGAAGATAAGATTATGTTTGTTTGAGAACCAAAACTAAAAGTCCACAAATCAATTAAAATCTGATCAAAAATTTAAGAAAAATTTTATTATTTTTGAAAGAATTAATTTGTTATTAATTAACTAACTGTGCATTTTTCTTCCGGCTTGTTTCATCTTATGTAAAGGACTTTATCACTTTTTTATCACTCGTACTCTATCAGGAAATTTGTTTTATCGCCCAAGGAGAAAATCTTTTTAATACGTATGTTATTGCGATGAGTACTAGAATTTTCTAGTTTGGGGCCTAAGTACATACAAGTGTCATTTATGAATGAATATACACTTAACGTACATTATTAAAATATTTATTCATTAATCTATTTATTCATTAATCAATTTATTAATTAAACTGTTTACTAATTGAAATAATCCCCATTAAATTTTCTATAAATTACTTTTACATATTTGTTAAATAGATATGCTCAGAAAGCACTACCTCCCAAGTGAAGAAGAAGGCCAAGACGACATCTTCGAGAAAATATCAGATTACTGCGGAAAGCCCGTCTATTTTGAATATAATAACGAAGATATCCCATTGATTTGGGATTTTTATCATTCGTTATTTTTCGTGATCACTGTCTGTACAACTGTTGGTGAGTAATTGTATACGTATTAACCAAATTAACATAAAAAATAACCATGTGATTCTTTGATAAGACCCTTCAGACGGAGACAATCTAATTTGTTTTGTCAAGAGATTTGTCCTAAAATGCTGTATACACAAATAATTAAAAATGTGTGCACTCTGTTGTCATTATGCAATTACGATCGGGCCATAGTCGTATCTATGAGCAAACCTTTAAAGTTAAGGTACACTCAAATGCGTAAATGATGGCTCGTAAGCTTTACGATTATGGTGGTCGTAAAGTTTACGCTTTGCCATTATTCACTTGAATTACGTTCGTTGTTTTAGGACATATCCAATTATCATCTGTATTGAGGTGTTGTAAAATATTGTAGTGTAACTAATTGTAAAAAAAGTTGTAAAAACTTGTAAAATAATGTAAGGAAAATTGTAAAAAAATTGTAAAAAACTTGTCAAAAATTTGTAAAAAAAATTGTAAAAATATTTGTAAAAGAATAATAAATATTATCTATGTATTTAACAATTATTTTTTCTTAGGATATGGTAATCTAGCCCCAACCACCATGGCAGGTAGAATTTTTATGATATTCTACGCTTTGGTAGGCGTCCCAGTTAATGGTATCCTCATGGTGAACTTAGGAGAATATTTTGGAAAATCCGTAAGGAATTTTCAATTAATTTAAGAATTTTCCAATTAATTTTCGATAAAATATTTAACTTATACAGTATTTAACTTATACAATATTTACTAATTTAACAAAAACATTTTTTTCTTTAGTTTATAAAATTGTATCGTCGATGGAAGACAGCCAAAATGGAATATGACACTACAAGACTTGGCCTAATTAGCCAAATAATCCTTTATTTAGTTCCTGGATTCACCCTATTGATATTCATCCCCTCGGTGATCATAATGATATTCGAAGGGTGGGCCTATGACGTAGCTGTATATTATTCTTTCGTCACCTTATCCACAATTGGCTTTGGCGACTACGTTGCAGGTAAGACTTAAAATAATTAATATATTGAATTTTGAATTATAAACAAATATGATTAACAAGTGCCTAATCGATAATAATAATAATAATAACCAATTTTATTACTAGGACTCTTAATGTAAAGTAGCATATCAATGGGCGGCGATAAATCAGTTCTTTATTATTTATTTATTGATAAGAAAAGTAGCGACATAAAGCAAAACGAAGCGAAAGAAAACAGAACAAAACGAAATATAAAACAAAACACAAAACAAAACACATAACAAAACAAAACACAAAACAAAGCACAAAACAAAATACAAAACAAAATACAAAACAAAATACAAAACAAAATACAAAACAAAACGCAAAACAAAACACAAATCAAAACACAAAACAAAATACAAAACTAAACACAAAACAAAACACAAAACAGAAAAAAACAAAACGAAAAACATAAAACAAAACAAAAAAAAAACAAAAACCAAAACAAAAAACAAAACGAAAAACAAAACATGATAACTTGTAACAAAAGAAATACAAAACAAAAGAAAAGCAAGTCAAAACTAATGAAAACAAAAGAAATCTAAAAACACAGGAGAAAACAAAACAAAAAAAAAACAAAAAAAACACAAGAGAAAAACAAAAGAAACCAAAAAACACAAGAGAAAATAAAACAAAAAAAACACAAGAGAAAATAAAACAAAAAAACACAAGAGAAAACAAAACAAAATAACCAAAAAAAAACACAAGAGAAAATAAAACAAAAAAACACAAGAGAAAACAAAACAAAAAAACCAAAAAACCCAACAGAAAACAAAACACAATTCCACCAAAAAGGATAAAGAACAATTTTATCTCACCCAAAAAAGCAATAATTTCCAAGTAGATTAAGCCTGTGATAACAAAACTAAAACGCCAGGATAACAAGCGAGAAAAGTGCGCCGCGATGCCGACGCTAGGATGCGAGGTAAATTAAAAATTATGGCCTTCGTCCTGGGAAAGGACGACAAATTGAGACGCCAGGAGAGACAATATTTCGCCGCTAACTCCTTTATTTGCCGAACTTGCTCTTAATCTTGCTAATAGACCGATTTACTGATTGCCTCCACTTATCAAATTCGTCCTGTTATCCTGTTTATGTGTTCCGCTTCAGGACATCCTCTGTACCAGATGGGAAACAATTATTAGGATAAACGTAAGCTTTGTAGACGTTTTTTTGTGTGGTGTAAGAGTTGCTTTGGACCTTCTTTTGCACACATTTTCTTCTATAAAACTCTTAATTTGATGGAATTTTCAAATTGATTAATCTTCCAAATTGGTTAATCTTCCAAATTTTTTAATCCTCCAAATTGTTTAATCCTCCAAATTGGTTAATCTTCCAAATTGGCAAATCTTCCAAATTTATAACACTTACAATTTGATAGCACTTACAAATTGGTAACACTTACAAATTGGTTAATCTGCCAAATTGGTAACACTTACAAATTGGTTAATCTGTCAAATTGGTTAATCTTCCAAATTGCTCAAACTTTCAAATTAGTAAAATTATCAAATTGGTAAAACTTTCAAATTGGTATAACTTTCAAATTTGTAAAACTTTCCAATTTGTAAAACTTTCAAATTGGTAAACCTTTCAAATTGGTAAAACTTTCAAATTGGTACAACTTTCAGATTGATATAACAAGTTGGTAAAGTTTTCAAATTGGAAAACCTGTCGAAATGGTTAAGTTTTTCTGTCTTCTTCTTGAGAAAATCTTGGTCTACTAATTCTGCGAGCTTCTAACTTTGAAACCTTAAGCTTTAGTATCCTCTTCTTCAACAACCTTCAGTTTCAGCAAACTTTTCTTTAACAACCTTCAGCTTCAGCAAACTCTTCTTCAACTTCAGAAAACCCTTTTTCAACTACCTTCAGCTTCAGCAAACTGTTCATCAACAACCTTCAGCTACAGCAAACTCTTCTTCAACAACCTTCAGCTTCAGCAAACTCTTCTTCAACTTCAGTAAACCCTTCTTCATCAACCTTCAACTTCAACAAACTCTTCTACAACATCCTGCAGCTTCAGCAAACTATTCTTCAACTTGAGGAAACTCTTCTTCGGCTTCAGTAAACTCTTCTTCAACTTGAGGAAACTCTTCTTCAGCTTCAGTAAACTCTTCTTCAACTTGAGGAAACTCTTCTTCAGCTTCAGTAAACTCTTCTTCAGCTTCAGGAAACCCTTCTTCAGCTTCAGCAAACTCTTCTTCAACTTCAGTAAAGTCTTCTTCAGCAAACTCTTCTTCAGCAAACTCTTCTTCAGCAAACACTTCTTCACAACTTTCCTCAAACCAACCATAGCTTCTCAAAGAACTCCTCCTAATTATATGTCTTCTATTCCCGATCTAGCTGTAGCCGATAACGGATTCCCCAGACACTACTTTACAGTCTACAAGATATTCATCCTCTTCTGGATGATCATAGGCCTTGGATACCTCGTCATGGTCATGGGTTTCGTAACAAAAGCCTTCAGGAACAAGAGGCTCCACCAGCTCGAACATATGTTGGCCAAGAAGTTGAAGAAGACGCCCCAAACGATCCGCGATGACTTGCAAGGCTTCTTGAAGGACATCCTCTTAGCAAGGATCAAGAAAGTTTACAAGGACGAGATGGAGCATCACATACGAATAGCCAGCGAAAGGAGCTACAGTTGTCCTGATTTGACCGAATACCAAACTCATGGGGATGTCCTTGGGCTCTATAGACGTAAGAGAGCATTCTCTGAAGGTGTTGCTGTTTTCGCTGGAGAAATCCCAAGAAGGAATACTTCTGATTCTGAATTGGATCGAATTGATAAGGTGGAGACCTTCAAGGCTTCTGGGGCTTTGCTCGAGCAGGGCAACTTGCTCCTTAGGGTTGTAACTGCTTTGGGACATACTATTCCGGAAGAATCTGAAGATTCTGATGAATCCTTAGAAATGGAGAAAATTGAGAAGGAACTATTGATTGGTTCTGATGGTCAACGGAGGAAATCTAGCAGCAGTAGGAAGTCCATCAGCAGTAGAAAGTCCATCAGCAGTAGAAAGTCCATTAGCAGTAGGAAACCTTCCATGTTTAGCACCAGCAGGAAGTCTTCATTGAATCCAATTAAGCATCTAAGAGCAAGAGCTTTGAGCGAAGTTAAATTTCCATTTGGAAGGAATAGCATCAGTAATAATGACGCAAATTCTTCTTTAACTTGGAATGATGGAAACGAAGCCTTGGAGAAATTAAAGGAATTCAGGATGCAGCTTCAGAAGGAGAAAGGTCACCAGAAGATGGTTTCAACTCCTGAGGAAGGTCATCATGGTGTTTTCTCTTTTCTTAAGAACACCTTCAAGCATGGGAGTAAAGCTCTTGATGTAGAGAGACAAATTGATGTGGAAAAAGGGAATGATGATCAATCCCATAATGATCATCAAAACCACGACCATTACCAATTCCATAAACATCACCAACATCATAACTATGACCAACATCATAACCATGACCAACCTCATAACCATCACCAACTACACCACCTAAAGAGAATGAAGAGGGCCTCTAGCACATCTCACGAGGATCCAATTTTAGAACAAACCTCAATAGCAGAATTGATGAGGGCCATATCCTCCCTTTCTGAATTGGAACATATTTCCCAGGAACATCATAAACCAAGAAGCAAATCGAGTCGGAGGAGTTCTGCCTTGAGCAATCATCAACAAATTCAAGGAAGAAAATCTTCTTTGTATCCTGTTTCCAAAATAATGAGACTCGAATCCACTTCCTCAATTCATTCAGAAACTGAAGGAATAACAAAAACTGAAGGAATAACCCAAAAACGAAACTCAATAACCCAAAAACGAAACTCAATATCCCAAAAACGAAACTCACTAACCCAAAAACGAAACTCAATATCCCAAAAACGAAACTCATTAACACAAAGCCTTTCAATCTGGGCCCCAGGATCAACCAGAAGATTCTCCGTAAGACCAGTCATTTCAGGATTAGGACCCAACCTTCTACCAAAGAAGATCTGGAAGACCCAAAAAGACTTAAAGGATCTCTAGTTCCCTCGAATAATTACCAAAATTGATTGAAACCAAAAAGCAAAGACTTTAACGTTCTAATTCTAAGTCGTTGTTGTTACTTATAGTTTATCCTGGCAAAATCAAATTAACGAACTGAACAATAAAACTAATCTCAAATCCTCTAATTATTAGCAAAGACTAATTCCTCTGGTTCAATCTTTCTTTGCAGCGGTGGCCGACAATGGCCTCCCAAGGCCGTACTTCACCGCCTACAAGATCTTCCTCCTCTTCTGGATGATCATCGGGCTCGGCTACCTCGTCATGGTGATGGGGTTCATCACCAAGGCCTACAGGAGCAAGAAGCTGCACGCCTTGGAGCACCTCTTGTCCCAGAAGATCAAGAGGAGTCCTCAAACCCTCAGGGAGGATCTTCGCAACCTCCTCCACGACATCCTCTTGACCAAGGTGAAGAAGGTCTACAAGGAGGAGATGACTTGCCAGATGCCCATCATGACGGGGAGGAGCAGCAGTTGTCCTGATTTGGAGATCTACAGGAACATGGACTCGCCTACCATGGTGAAGAAGAGGAAGAGGGCCTTCAGCGAGTCCGCCACTAAGTTGGACTGCTTGCCGAGGATCCAATCTGATTCGGAATTGGACAAGATCGATAAGGAAGAGACCTTCAAGCCTTCTTCGCCGTTGGTGGCAGAAAATGACTTGCTGTTGAGGGTGGTGAGCGCTTTAGGAAACGCCATTGACCAATCGGCTTCCCAGGATTCTTTGGACGGAATTTCAGGATTCTCGGATCGAGAAATTTTGGCCAGTGAGAATTACGGATCTGGTTGGACCATAGGCAATCAAAGTTGGCCTTATTACGACCAGAGCTGGACTGTTGGTTCCCAGAATAATAACCAAAACTTTGGTAATATCCCAAACTGGTCAATTGGTGACCAGAATCCATTCACAGCCAACCAAAAATTCCCAAGCGCCACAAACAAATTCGTCAGACCTAGAGCAAGCAGCGAAGTCAAATTTCCATTTGGCAATCCAGACAACACCAACAACAACTGCCAGATGACTTGGTACGGCCCTGGAGCCACGAAGAAACTCGAGGAAATGAGAAAAGAGATGAAGGATGGAAAGTGTAGATCAAGGACCCTCTCGATGCCTTCTCCCCCTACGTCCTCAAAGGGAGTTTTCGCTCGAATAAAGAACACCTTCAAAAGAGGAGACGATAGTCCAAAGAACGTTGACGTCGAAAAACAGGAGTATGTGCAGAGAACAGCCAGAGGAAGAAGCAACTCTGTTAGTGCCTGCCTGCAGCAGCAATATTTATCCCAGACAAGAGGAAGAAGAATGAGTAGCGTCTGGGATAGAGACACTTTTGGGCAAGATCTAAACCTTGGAAACGGAAATTTGGGAAGAAGAAGAGTTAGGAGCCAAAGTGCAGCTTTGGACGATCCAATCTTGGAGCAAACTTCCATAGCCGAGCTGTTCAGAGTTTTGTCTTATATAACCGATCCTGACCCTGAAGAGGACCGAAATCCGAAACGTAAGCTAGGCACAGCTTCCCTAACTCCTCCCCTCTATGTGACACCTCCTAGAACCAGAAGAGTGGCCATTAGGCCAAATTTGCAAAGTCGCAGGTCTTCCACGACCAGTGCCCAAACTTTCAGTGGAGGAAGAAGGTTCTCATTAACACCAGTCACTGAAGGAGTTTTGAGTTCTCATAATCCTCCTCCTCCTTATACTGCCAGAAATGCAGCATCAACCAGGAGCTCAATTAGGGCTCCTGGGACCAACAGGAGGTTCTCCTTAAGACCTGTCACAACCAGTTCGAGCACGCAAAGTCCTGTTCAGAGGCAAGTTTGGAAGAGTAAAGAGGAGAGGAGAGAGTTGTAAATATGGAGGCTTACTTGTGATAAACTTAAATTATGGGTAGTATTTTTATGTATGTGTTTCATTTTGACTTGTATTCATACTTGTTGTATTTTGACTTGTATTTTTACTTATTGTATTTTGACTTGTTGTATTTTGACTTTTCATAATTTTAGTTGTCACATTTTTATTATCATTTCTGTGGTCGTCTTTTAATTAATCGCATTTTCACTTCTCGCCTCTTAACTTATCACATTATTTATAACTGAATATTTCTAATTGAAGCATTTCCACTGGTAATAAGTACATATTGTATTTTTATGATAATATAATGCATATTGTATTAATACTTTTAATAATATTTCTATAATCTAGATTTAAGTAAACGCAACCTAAACTCTAGACACTGATTAATTAGACAATAAGCTTTTGTGATGAAATTTTGTATTAGACTCGTTACGTAATGACGCTATTTATTATCATTCCTTTTGTATGTGCACTTTTGGGCAAACAATAAAACGATTTGTTACCGTACCTGTATAGTTGGTTGCCTATTTCCAATTGGTTATAACGCAGTATGAAGCTACAATCACATCTCATGGTGCTTCAGGTAAACTACCACTTCCTGCTGGATAATTCTGCTAAAATTTGATATCTGTGAATTTTTCGATATTTCTAAAGATAGTACAAAATTTGAAAGAAATTCCTAGAAGCAGAATGGCACTTTACTTTCTATAATTTTTTATTTCTTGAAATATAAATATTTTTATATCATAAAATATTTGTACAAAACAAAGTAATGAACTCTTTTAAACAACTTAACTCACTCCAGTGGAGATTATTAAAGCGAGCGAAGCGAACAAGACGGACATTTCTATAATTTAAAAAAAATGATTGTACTTATTTCTTTGCTTTTAGTAAGTATGTATTTGTTTATAAAATTTTACTATTTTTTTTTATCTTGAAATCTCATAAAATATCTTTTATGTCTTGTAATATCATAAATTTATTTTTGTCTTGAAATGTCATAAAATAATTTTTTATATCTTAAAAAATAAATATTTATATATATCATAAAATATTTGTACAAAACAAAGTAATGAACTCTTTTAAACAACTTAACTCACTCCAGTGGAGATTATTAAAGCGAGCGCCGAAGGCGCGAGCGCTTGCGAGCGAAGCGAACAAGACGGACATTTCTATAATTTAAAAAAAATGATTGTACTTATTTCTTTGCTTTTAGTAAGTATGTATTTGTTTATAATATTTTACTATTTTTTTTTATCTTGAAATCTCATAAAATAACTTTTATGTCTTGTAATATCATAAAAGTAATTTTTTATATCTTAAAATATAAATATTGTTATATCATAAAATATTTGTACAAAAAAAGTAATGAACTCTTTTAAACAACTTAACTCCATCCAGTGGAGATTATTAAAGCGAGCGCCGAAGGCGCGAGCGCTTGTGAGCAAAGCGAGCAAGACGGACGTTTCTATAATTTAAAAAAAAAGAAGATTTTACTTATTTTTTGCTTTTAGTATGTTTTTGTTTATAATATTTTACTATTTTCTTACCTTGAAATGTCATAAAATAATTTTTATGTCTTGTAATATCATAAATTTATTTTTATGTCTTGAAATGTCATAAAATAATTTTTTATATCTTAAAATATAAATATTTTTATATTAAAAAATATTTGTACAAAAAAGAATAATGAACACTTTTAAACAACTTAACTCACTCCAGTGGAGATTATTAAAGCGAGCGCCGAAGGCGCGAGCGCTTGCGAGCAAAGCGAGCAAGATGGACATTTCTATAATTTAAAAAAAATAAATTTACATATTTCTTGCTTTTGATATGTTTTTGTTTATAATATTTTAGTATTTTTTTTATCTTGAAATGTCATAAAATAATTTTCTATATCTTAAAATGTCATAAAATATTTGTACAAAAAAAAGTAATAAACATTTTTAAACAACCTAACTCACTCCAGTGGAGATTATTAAAGCGAGCGCCGAAGGCAAGACGGACGTTTTTATAATTAAAAAAAAAGATTTTACTTATTTCTTGTTTTTAGTATGTTTTGTTTATAATAGTTTACTATTTTTTTTATCTTGAAATATCATAAAATTATTTTTGTCTTGAAATGTCATAAAATAATTTTTGTTTTGAAATACAATAAAATAAGTTTTTATATCTTAAAATATAAATAATTTTATATCATAAAATATTTGTACAAAAAAGAGTAATGGACACTTTTAAACAACTTAACTCACTCCAGTGGAGATTATTAAAGCGAGCGCCGAAGGCGCGAGCGCTTGCGAGCGAAGCGAGCAAGACGGACGTTTCTATAATTAAAAAAAAAAGATTTCACTTATTTCTTTTTTCTTTTATATTTGTTTTATATTTTTAGTATATTTTTCTTTGCAATATTTTATTATTCTTTGATCTTAAAATGTTTTTATTTTAAACTGTTTTTATCTTAAAATTATATTTATGTTTTTAATATCATAAAATATTTGTACAAAAAAAGCAATGAACACTTTTAAACAACTTAACTCACTCCAGTGGAGATTATTAAAGCGAGCGCCGAAGGCGCGAGCGCTTGCGAGCGAAGCGAGCAAGACGGATATTTCTATATTTAAAACATGATTTTACTTATTTCTTTTTTTTTATTTTTGTTTTTTTTAGTATATTTTTCTTTGCAATATTTTATTATTTTTTGATCTTAAAATGTTTTTATTTCAAAATATTTTTATCTTAAAATTATTTTTATGTCTTTAAATATCATAAAATATTTCTACAAAAAAAGTAATGAACACTTTTAAACAACTTAAGTCACTGCAGTGGAGATTATTAAAGCGAGTGCCGAAGGCGCGAGCGCTTGCGACCGAAGCGAGCAAGACGGACGGTTCTATAATTAAAAAAAAAAGATTTCACTGATTTCTTTTTTCTTTTATTTTTGTTTTATTTTTTTAGTATATTTTTCTTTGCAATATTTTATTATATTTTGATCTTTAAATGTTTTTATTTAAAAATGTTTTTATCTTAAACTGTTTTTATCTTAAAATTATTTTTATATCTTTAAATATCATAAACAACTTAACTCACTCCAGTTGAGATTATTAAAGCGAGTGCTCTCAAGCGAAGCGAGCAAGACGGATATTTCTATATTTAAAAAATGATTTTACATATTTCTTTTCTTTTATTTTTGTTTTATTTTTTTAGTATATTTTTCTTTGCAATATTTTATTATATTTTGATCTTTAAATGTTTTTATTTAAAAATGTTTTTATCTTAAACTGTTTTTATCTTAAAATTATTTTTATATCATTAAATATCATAAAATATTTGTGCAAAAAAAGTAATGAACATTTTTAAACAACTTGATTTTACTTATTTCTTGTTTTTGGTATGTTTTTGTTTATAATATATTACTATTTGTTTTATCTTGAAATGTCATAAAATAATTTTCTATATCTTAAAATGTCATAAAATATTTGTATAAAAAAAGTAATGAACACTTTTAAACAACTTAAGTCACTCCAGTGGAGATTATTAAAGCGAGCGCCGAAGGCGTGATCGCTTGCGACCGAAGCGAGCAAGACGGACGTTTCTATAATTTAAAAAAACACGATTTCACTTATTTCTTTTTTCTTTTATTTTGTTTTATTTTTTTAGTATATTTTTCTTTGCAATATTATATTATTTTTTGATCTTAAAATGTTTTTATTTAAAAATATTTTTATCTTAAACTGTTTTTATCTTAAACTGTGTTTATCTTAAAATTATTTTTATGTCTTTAAATATCTTAAAATATTTGTACAAAAAAATAATGAACTCTTTTAAACAACTTAACTCACTCCAGTTGAGATTATTAAAGCGAGTGCTCTCGAGCGAAGCGAGCAAGACGGATATTTCTATATTTAAAAAATGATTTTACATATTTCTTTTCTTTTATTTTTGTTTTATTTTTTTAGTATATTTTTCTTTGCAATATTTTATTATTTTTTGATCTTAAAATGTTTTTATTTAAAAATATTTTTATCTTAAACTGTTTTTATCTTAAACTGTCTTTATCTTAAACTGTTTTTATCTTAAACTGTTTTTATCTTAAAATTTTTTTTATGTCTTTAAATATCTTAAAATATTTGTACAAAAAAATAATGAACTCTTTTAAACAACTTAACTCACTCCAGTGGAGATTATTAAAGCGAGCGCCGAAGGCGCGA